>JAQIWH010006041.1:0-13536 GCA_034695005.1 Cryptops parisi
TATTTATTAAAGCTGAAGCTATAAAGCTGCTCAGCAAACAACATGTATCTTAATGCATTGGTGAGCAACAACCAGATGACACTTTCTCTACTACCAAAGCCTCCAGGGAGTCTGACCTCATTGTATTTCATAACAACAAGAAAAGAAGAAAAAAAATAACGTTACAAAAGCGTACACATTTTGTGGCAAACATCCCAACTGTTTGGTTTTATGTTCCTAAAACTTTTCCCTCGAAAAATAAAACGAAAGTTGAAATTTTTGCTTAGATCTTTAAGCACGGTTCTACATTAAAAAAACACAAAGTTCGTTATCAACATTCAGCTAAAACAACACCCTTCAAGGCCACTGTTATTTTTCTTTCCAAGATAACCAGAGAATGTGAATCATTTTTATGTCCATTTCAGCTTTATGCTAAATTTATTATTGTCATATAAAGATGACTAATGCAATTTCTAGAATAGGCTTTTCATTAATAAAAGAAAAAAAAGCTTTAACTTTTGTAATAAGTAATTTTTGTGAGACATTAAAAATACTGTATGTTAACGCATTAAAGTTATTTTCAAAGCACTACAAACATCTTAACCAGAATTCATATAATAATAAAATTCACATTAAAAATACTGAGCTTATTTAAAACAATCTTTATACGTATATAATACAAAATTTCTTATAAAGTTGGATCCATAGTTTAGAAAAATCTGTACCATTTCAACCAAATTCCAAATGTTATTAATTTACGAGTATTAGCACAAATGCATTTATATTAAAATTATAAATTGCACACAAAATTGAATAAATATTCACCAAATTTTGTCATCTATTAATTTAACTTGAACTCGATTCTAGCGTTATGATTTTCCATATCAACCAAAATATGTCACTTATTAATTCGTATTCAACTCCTAGTTGTAAGCTACAAGTCAAGATAGTGACATTCCTCATATTAAATAAACTTGATTATAACAATATATTTCCTCTATAATTTAAAAAAATAAACTATACGACAATAAAATGACAAATTACGAATGCATGTACAAAAATAAAATATAAAACAGTTGGGGTGCTTTCAGAGTTATGCTTCTCAGCATCACTCAACGTCAATGTAGAGAACACGTCCTATCAAATAAACAACTCCCGCGACAAAGACTTTTGACATTGAAAATAATTCATTACACTGTGTAATGTTGAGCTTCGATTTATGCGAGGCTTCTTCTGCTTGGCAACTTGAACGATACTGGCAAAATAAATATTTGTTATCTATACAACTATCTCTCGTCTTTAAAACGGTTCGATACGAATTATAAGAAAAGTGCAGTTGGGAATCCGGTTAAATGTCTAAGCCTCTAACAAGTGTTCGCAAAATAAAAAGAATGATAATAACCTCAACCGGATATGGAAGGGCTTAATATCACCTTCTTAAGCCGCAGCTTAAACGATTAAAGAAAAAACAATCCCGCTCTTGAAAACAACGTTTGTTAAGTTAAACCCCATTTGATTTAAAACGTTCGTTCGTTTAAGAAGTCAGAAATCTTGTACAGTACATAGTTGAAAATTTCACCAACATTAATTACCATTGAATTCCTCGATTTATGCGAGTTCCGTTGATGCGATTTCGCTATTATGCAATGAGAGTGAAATCTTTCAAGATCTTCGTTATGTACTGAATGTTCGAGCAAATTTCGATACTATGCGATTCTGTAGCTTAGACCACAAGCGATCGAATTAGAAATACTACACTTCCTTACAAAATGTGTAAGCCACGTGCGGCGTAAAAAGTGACCGTCATCCTGGAATTGCCTACAGTCTTTCCAATTTCCATGATAATTTGGATGTTTGTATGATATTGAAGTGATGCAAGGTATATTCGTAGAACGTTCGTAAAACAGTAATTGAAGACTAGTTGTACATTAAGTCAAGATGAATGTATTTTATCATTTGTTAATTATCTAAGCTAAGCACCGACTTTGTGACTAACTACTAATACATTTGAAAAACGTTACTCAACGTGAAATTAAAATTATATATAGTCCGTACCATCAACACTGCAACAAAACGTTACAAAATGATGACAGCACCCATGAAAGTTTTATATTAAAACATTAAACTATATAGCACGCAAGTGTCTCTCTCCTTCAGTCCGTGGTAACAATGTTTCCATTCACAACAAGTGAAAACACACTTAGCACACATTTGAAAGGTCTGGTGTAAAAGGGTAATATGTCTCATTTTTGTAATTCGAGGAAAACAAGTTTAAAGATCTGAACTTGCCTTACTGTCTATGGGCTACTTCACACTTTTTGCACTAATATCTTTGCACCTATTGTTGTTTTGCTCAAAAGTATGTGCCAGGAAGGTATAATTGCATCTAACAAATTCGAAAATGCTTCTGGCTCATTTTTGACAAAAATGTCATTTAACACCCTTTTCACACCAGGTCCTTCAATTACATTCCGTAACACACTTAAAAACACACTTAACATTCGCACTTCATTCCGTAACAACACATTTAGCACAGACTTATATTCCGTAACAATGTGAATGTAAACAAAGATGTGTATAAAAGAGGATCCTAAATCAGGATGCATCTTCCCGTGCTGTAGCACGGGTTATCTACCACTTCAATGACAACATAAAATAACAAAATTACATTCGCAACGTTTAAAAAACACGATTCCTATTTCAACTCGACTTTATCAATTTCATTTCTCATACTTTTTGTCCCACCCTGTATATTTCCAAAAACTTTTATTACAACCTCCTTTACAAGTCGATTTGAACGCAACACGACATATGTCACGTGACAACCACTCCCCAAAAAAATAAATAATTTGTATCCATCATCAAAGTGTTACAAACACCTTACTCAACATTTTCCAAACTAAAAATACCTCCCAAAACACAAAATCAAAATGAAATAAAATAAAATATAAATATCCAAACCTACTTTGGTACGTACTTTCCTTAGAAGCATTGGGCATCGCCAGTAACGAGGCGACTCCATGTTGGGCGGTGGCATCACAACTCACACACACACATACAAAACTATGTGTAATAATAAAATAATAAAAACTAATATTGACAACAAAAAACGACTATCACTACACTTTACACACTTTGCCACCTATCCCATCGAGCCTCGTTACTGGATGTGCGTGGCGTGGAAAAGTCGAACCAGCGACACCAGCTGATGGTGAAGTTTTGGAAAGGGAATCAACACACAGGTTGGTTCGAATAGATGTTTCTAGGGGGGGAACCGGGATGAAAAATGGGCGAGAGCCTGTTGCTCTGGTAACTACCCGTGAAGATTGTCAAGGCAACAACAGTTCACTCTATATATCGTGCCCTCCAACGGCAGACTTTTGGTTTATGTTTTTTTATTTATTTCTATACACCCTGTTTATTGTCCCCAATATTTTGGTTTGGGAGGGGGGTGATATAAAAATGTAGGACGAGGTTATTTTTGGGGAGGAAAAAATTATATATATATATAGATAAATAAATAAATGAATAAAAGAGAAATTGGACAATAGATGTAACAACGCCCAGCGTCATCATGTATTGGTTGTGTGGAAGTTCATTTATTGATGATGATATAAAAAAGGGATGCGGACTACATTCGGTGGAAATTCATCATCATTTGTACGTGTCAAAGGAATGCAAGGTCTTCTCGTGAATACATCGATGATATCATAAAAAAAAAACTGCGAGGAAAAGTGAATATGAAGATACTGATCAAACAGTAGCCTACATATTGTACGCTTTCACATACAGTACTCTATAAAATCATTACCATAACATCACTTATGTAATAAGATTAAGAGTCATTTAAGTTAATACTACAGCCATTAAGCTATAGTTCTTAGCTATATCTGTGATATATGTGTGTCTGCAACATATATCACAGACAGTGATACATGTTATATTGTTATTTTGTTTATTTATTTTGTTATACTGTTATATTGATATATAGATATTGTTACATTATACACAAGTATGGTGTAACAATACGTATATATTTTATACGGGATGGTTCATTCATCGTGACACATTCAAGTATTATAAAAACAAAGAATGTGAATGTTTGACAAACATTGTTGGTGTATGAGGAATCTTTCCAATGGTGCTAATTTCATTGACTTTGCATTATTTTTCAAGAAAATCGCATTGTTACATCAAAAACCATACGTTTTAGCTATAAAGTCATATTAGAAAATTGTGGTCACTAATGCTGAATACTAATCCAGTACCAGTAGTAGTTTTTACAGTCAGAATCCATTGTCGTTTTATTTATTTATAACAATCCAACTAAAAGAAAAATTGAACAAACAATAATGACTATAAAGCAGAATGGTTTTAAAGAGCTTCTCTGCACACCATGCGCTGAAGTGATTTTAGTTGTTTTGCATGGTTTAAAAACAAATTTACAGTTGCCTACTGTATGAGGTACAACTAAAATCGCTCTGTCAGTGATCTGCAGAGAAGCTGTTATGCACCATTCATCAGTATTGTTTGTTCAAGTTGCCTTTCCCTTGGATTGTTGTAAATAAATGAAACGACACTGGATTCTGACTAAGGCTTGTTTTCCACTATCGGTAACGCGGCATTTTGGCTCGAAATTTCCATTGGTCACACTGGGAGTCTCGAGCCAAAACGCCGCGTTACCGCGATAGTGGGAATCGAACTTAAATTGCCTATTGGCGACAACTTTCTAAATATGACTTGGTAGCTACAACTTATGGTTATCGGTGTAACAATGTGATTTTCTTAAAATACTAATCCAAGATCAATGAAACTAGCACCATTGGAAAAACGCCAACAATGTTTGTTACTGACACATTTGTTTTTCACATTATTTGTTTTTTATATTTGGATGTGTCACGATAAATGAACCACTCTGTATAAAACCAAAAATCTATCTGAAGCAGTAAAAACTTTCGAACGTTGAGATCTGGCATCATGAAATTTGCGCAGCTTATTGTGTCTAGAATTTTTAGGTCAACGCGCCTGTTTTCAGCTCTTTGTATCGTATCACGCCCGAGATAAGGACACTGAGTGGTTATGATTACTATTTGCAGGTATCATATAAACCACTCAGTAACAAACAACATTATGGTGTTTTAAATCTATCATTATGAACACCTTGCAAAAAAAAATCCTGCTATTGCTTCAACGAAAACTTAAATAGTATTTGATATTTGAGCGTTATTATAATGCATACATGGTATTTTATATTTGATATTATCATCACAAAATTCATTACAGTATATATTCAATCAATTCTATTATTAAAAGCATTCTTAAATTTTGCATTTATATCATTCTGTATTTACTTTATTTTCAATGTGAATATCCATTAAACCTGTATACATAATTTTTCTTACCACGAAGATGGTTCATTTGCTCACAATATCACCAACATTCAAGCACTGTCGATCACCAACATGCTCATTATACTTAAAAGCAATTGAAAAGAGAAGCATCACTTACCTATAAAAGAGAAAAAAATCACAATAAGTATTACATATTAAAGATACATTATAATGCAACAATGCCAAACATCGACTACAATATTAACATCACTAACGTGAATTTAGCACATAGAACCTATTAAAACGGCTGTAATCAATTTATATTATAAACATTAATTCTACACATGAATCACAATAAATCGACCATTGTGTCCGTAATTCTAAGCTTGGTTTAAGGTGTGACTCTTCTATGGTCTTTATTATCCCCAACTCCCATTTGACCTTTTGATAAGCAATGACGTCATAACCCCTCGTGTGCTTGTTTCTATAGCAGTCGATGGTCTATTTGCACCACTGTTCTTTTTTTAACCTCTTCTGATATGATAACGTTTCAATTTTTATCGAAAAATGACATCGAAAATAATAAACACATAAAACGACAAGTTTATCCTATTCTTAATTAATTAACCAACAAAAAAAATTGATAATGTAAAGTGGATGATAAAAGCGCTGCTAAATGACGTCACATACAATTTTTCATTAAGTGGTTTTGTTAAATATTCTGAGATTACATATTTTGAATGTAGGTTTTATTTGCAAGTGGGTTTTATTTGCAAACAAGTACATTTAAAATGATATTTAAGCATATTCTTCATAAACTGTCATATATGGATATACTGTATGCAACTACACACATAATGCAAAAAAATTCATTTTTGGTTTTTCTATGTTTCGATTTATGCGAATTTCGATTTATGGAAATCAACTTTTATGCAATATTTGAGTCATTCAATATTCAATTTATGCGTGTTCTGATTAATTCAATTTTTAATTTTGCCAATTTCTTTTTTGCCAATTTTTATAATTACACGGTTTTTGATTTATGCGAAGTTCTTATGTGGTTCATGTATTATGCTTTTATTGGTGCATTGGACTATACTGTATATCTTCATAACCGACTGTAGATGACAGTATACGTTCAATTTCCCAGCTCGCTCACTCACAAGTGAATTTAATACAAGTACAAAGCGTATAAAAATGCACATAATGTGTTTATTTATAGTAGAAACAACCTCTTAGTGTCAATTTTATAAATCAAACAAACATGCTGATTGGAGATGAGTACTCAACACTTTTGATAAGTGAGTTAAAAATTAACAAAAAGAAACCTGTCAATTGTTAGCAACAAAAGCCGTTCCAAACAGCTCCATTCAATAAGTTATTAACGAATAATTAATCTTAATGGAGACACTCGATCGATGACGTAACTATGACAACGCAATAACTCGGTTGTATAATAATAATCACCATTAATCATCAACACCAAACATCTTTTCTGGCGAGTTATTATCATCCACCTCCGCCAATTAAACATACATCAAACAAGTTAAATTATTTTTTATTTCTAATTTGCTCACACTTTATGTAGTTTAACAACACGAAGATATTAAAAAAACACCCTGTATAAACATTATTTTTTAAACCTAATCGAACAAAATTAATTATGGAAAAGGTGATTGGTTTATCGTATTTCACAGAAACGATAACGGTGTGAATGTCAACCGGAAGTCCATTTTTCAGCATATGAAATAACCTATACTTTATATTATAGGTTACTTCAAGTTATACAATAACCTATTACGTTTATATATTTTTATTTGTCGTATCGTATTGTACAAATTATTGACCATCAATAATACCACAATGTTTAAGTTTATATTCCGGAAAAAAGATTACTTAGAAAGAAGTATACAAATTGTTTTTATTCTCTTTATATTAGTTTCACTTGTGACTTGTGCGTGAGTGAAATGGGAATTGAATGTATACTGCCATCTATAGACGTTTATGATGTATACTGAATAGCTCAATGGACCAAAAATCGTATAAAGTGAGAACGGCATAAATCGAAAACTGCATAAGTCCAATGTAAACAAGTACCGGTACATTAAAAATGCTTTTTAAGCATACTGTTTATATACTCGCATATAATGTCCGCCATATTAAATTTTAATTAAGAGTATATATGCAGTGACACTCGTAAGACTAAGACGGATCCATGACACCTAACTCATCAAAAGACATCTAGCCATTTTAGCCCGTAGGAGAGTCTAATAATGGATATATAGCGTCCGCCATATTGGTTTTTCATTGACACCATCAAGCCATAGAGAATAAAGATAGTGTCACTCGGTAGACTAAAACGAACCCATAGACACCTCATTCATCAAATTCCATTAAGTTGTTTTGTTTTTATGAATATGTAAAAACTCACAACTCACTCACAAGTGAAGCTAATATTGTATATAGAGTATAAATAAATCACATAAATCGAATGGAAAATTTCGCAAATCAAAATTGGAATTACAGTACTCATAACGCGCATAAATTGAACACCCCATTAATGTAAATTCACACATATCGAAATTCACATAAATTTAATTCGCATAAATCGATATTTGCAGAAATCGAAAATTGAATTACTCAAAAATCGAATAACTAATTCTGGATTGATAATAACTAATTATGGATCGCATAAATCTAAATTTGCGAACCATATATATATGAAAGATATTCTTAAAAAGCATTTTCAATGTACTTGTTTATATATGTACGTGTTTTTTATCCACTTTACTGTAAACAATAAACTTTTTTCGTCCATGACCCAAAAAACGCGACACTAAAAATTGGGCATTGTTCCATGAAAAAAATATTATTATATATATTATCGAAAAAGTTAACTATGAAATATTGTGCAGAAAATGGTTACTATTTTTCAACCAAAAAAAAATATTATATATTATGCGTGAAATATACAGTAAATATTTTTCAAGTTATTGAATTTTAAAATAATGGGATTCTAACTTTTCCGTTTTGTATCAAAACACTCGAGAAAAATATTTTCTCAGTACAGTACAACGATACGTCTACAAATTAAACTTGAAAATGTCAAAGTTAGGAATAATATCTACATGGTATTATTTCTTTAAATCAACAGGATGTTCCAAAAGTTAAAGTAATATTCAATCTTGTTGTTGTCAATGATAACAGCAGCTAATATTTTCATCAAAATAAAATTAATATTTTTATTAAAATGCTGTGTATTAAAGAGTATATTTTTTTAGACATAACCAATAAACTTCTTGTTTTTCTTTTCAAAATTCATCTTTCCCTTAGCATGGCGATAATCTTGAAAAACCTCATCAACTTGATTAAACAAATATTGTTTATCGATTTTCATTGGGATGTAGACTAATTAATTAAGATCCTTTAAATTTGTTTTCAATTTTGTAATTGTTTAATTTACGAATGACCAATCAAAATCGCATAATAGCGAAATTTTGTTTTCATTTTCGCCAGTACAGAAGCGTACATTATTTATTATCGTATGTTTTTGTTTTGTTTTTTAACCAATATAACCTGGCCTCCAAACCTATAGTATAACAGCATCACACGCGGATCTCTCAGTTAACCGAAAAGTACCAATTGTTTTATAGTTTTACATGTATAAACTAATTCACTCATTAAAAACTTGAACTAGCTCATCGGTTACGGATGAATAAAAATGGTTCTATTTTCACATGACATTCATACAGGGAAATGATAATCAATGACATCACCTATATCAAGTTAGTTCTTCCTATACATTATGTAACCTTAATAACATTTTTTTTTTTACATTTCGTAATAAAGGAACTCGACTATATAAATAGAACGAGGAAAAAAAACAACTAAATATACCGCTAAGTCGAATTGTGTTTAATTCCTGTGTCCAAATATTATTATATTCAATTCAATATTAAAGACTAATGATTAATAAACAAATAATGATTAAAATTAGTAAACATGGTTTTTAAATACATTCACTATGATGTCATGACATTGAAAATGATCGAATATTTCCTCGCACATGTACAGATGTTCACAAACGAGGTATGTATAGCATATGCTTGAACCAACTCATTCGTTAAGTTTATAAAACACATTTTCAAATACAGTACACATGAAAATATTTATCTGTCCTTTGTTATATGTGTCGTGTTTTAAGGGTAGTGTATTTCAACTTTTTATACGCTTTATATTAGCTTCACTTGTGAGTGAGTGAGTGAGTGAGTTAGTGAGCTGGGAATTTAACGTATACTGCCATCTACAGTTGTTTATGAGAATAATAGTCAATGTACAAAAACGCATAAAACGAAATTCGCATAAATAAAAAACCGCATAAATAAACCGAAAATTGCAAAAATAAAAAATGCATTTATGTGCGTACATAGTACAAGTATATCTGTATATGACAGTAGGGTATATAAAGAGTATGCTTCAAATAGCATTTTTAATGTACTTGTTTCATTCTAATGTGTATTTGATCTGCACGACAAGGCAAATGATGAAAATTCACCACGACAACAATTTCACCCTTGACTAAAATAAATCTGTCAAAGGCTGAATGTGTGTCATCGTTCACCTGACTGGGCAGTCAGTCAGTGATGGGGATTCACACGCAATTCCTATGTGGAATAGCACTACGTATATACAAAAGGTTCCTCAATTTCCATCCTTAAGTCCCCCATGAGAATTAATTACTTGGATTCTCCCCTCATAGAATCTGATTTGTTTTATTGATTATTTCACTCCACCCATCTTTTGATTTTTAAACAAGGATAAAATGGTTAGACTACCAAAGTAAAAATTCAAAGTGAAGTCGTTTTGCTGTTGAGTTGCTATAAATTATAAAGCGTTTTGAATCAAGGAGGCCTTTGATGTTTGGGAAAATGATTTTTGGCCGAGTTTGATTTTTGGTGGCGCCCTCTATCGAGAGTTTTTGAAATCAAAGAAAACTATAAAAATATAATAATAAAAAAAAAACTTGTATGCAGATTCACATCATCAGCATCCCTCGAGTTTAAATACAAAATTTCAGACTTGTTTGCTAAAAAGATTTAGAGTTACAGCGTCGTGAAACAAACTCAAAACGTTTTTGTGCCATAGTGAAACTCCCAATTGGTTAACTAACTGTACGGCTCAACTAAATTAATTCTTCATATTCTGCTTTAAAATAAACTTTAATAACCAACATACAAATTTTAACATCCAACTTTTTGTATTTTTAATCAGCAAACAAAAGTTTATTTACTGAAAAAAACTTCGTATTAAGTCTAATTTAATTACAAGTAGAACTACCAACTAAAGGAAGACGAAACGCGTCTTAGTTTGGAGGTAATGCTACCTGGTCAGTAGGGTGATTTATTACGTTTTTATATTATGTATCTCAAGGTAGGGGTCCGTGATAATATAATCAGTAAAACTGTTACACAGCATTGAACACTGTACAGCTTCTATGCACAATTCAGATAAAACGTTTCGTGCAAATTCATTAGAACCAGTAACTATCGCTTATTTTTTAAGGTTATTATGTTTGTCATTGTAATATTGATAATATATTCGTATTACAATGACAATAATTAATACATTGCTTCAATATAACTCGAGTATATTAAATTGTCACACAACACTTACACTTATAACCATTTTTGTTTCATTATTGCAATCATTTCGAATAATTTGAAATTGCAAAATACGTATATTCAAATTGATAATGTATTGAAATCTTACACATGTATTTAAATCGTGCGTGAAAACAAATTTCCTAATAAAGCTAGTTCAGCAAAGTAATCTCATTAAAATCGGAGTGAAAACAAAATATCTACTTTAATCATTTAATATGTGAATATTGTACATATAATAATAAAATATCGAAAACCGTTGTTACTGAATTCGGTAACAAGGTTCGTGAATGTGAAAATTTAATGTATATCTGTAGATGTGTGGTGTTGTGAGGCGAATTTTCCGACGTTAATATGAGGGTAACTTTAAGGCTTGAAAATTTAATGAGACTCGTGACAAGCATCTTCCTGGAAAAATTGTACACCGTGAACGTGATTAATAAACTAAGTTTCCACATCTAAAGTAATGTGCGGCACCAACAAACTAATATACAACACGTCAATATTTTACAATTGCGTGAAAATGATATATTAACAAAAGTTGTCACTTTTTCACCTTTCAAGTCTTCCTTGAAGTGGGTAAGAACAACATCTACAGGTGCTCGATTTATGCACGAAACACAATAAATCGAAAATCGCATATATCGAAATTTCCATAAAATGCCAAAAAATTTCAGGATTCAGTCACTTGTGCATGATCTCATTGAGCATAGTAGCAAACTTTTCTCGCATATAACGAACATCTGGGAGTAATTCTCACTTCACATATTAGCAAATCGCATATAAGGAACTTTCACATTTCGAGAATTTTCAACATATTTACATATGAATACACATATTGTATATATATAGCTATAAATGAAAAGTGTATAAGTATGTTATGAGTTGTTTACGTACTTGCATGTGAGTTTGTGCAGACTTTTAAATAAAAAATTACTCTCATACAAACTGAATTGTGTACATTTATGTATGTTCAACTAGTAATATTTAGCGGCGTTAACTAAATTATTTTTAACTAAATCAACCACTAACACCAGTTACATTTAACCAGATCTCGATATCAAGTTGCAGTTGACCAGTCACATCGATTATAGATTTGCAGTAGCCACCATAGTCACCTTTATAACCTCAGGTTAAAACTTTACAATACTGTATATAAAATTTTGTGTAAAATGTAGTTACAACTTATAATTGAAATTAACCAGTTTTTTTCGGATTCAAATGAGTGAATTATCAAGTTTAAAACATCATTTTTTTCTTGGTCAATTTTGTCAACTTCGATATTGGCTTATCCAACTTTTGTTCTAAAACACCCAAACAAAAAGCTCAACAAGCTATCCAAGGTAAAACTTAGCAACACCACAAAAACATCAACACGCTACGTTTGCAATCGATTACCCAACAAAACAAACTCATCATCATCTTAACGAGTCAAGTCAACGACACTATATAACTATACCACCACTAACAAAAAAGCAGTATAAACGCAACTTTTTTCGAAAAAAAAAGCATAACATCAACTATGGAACTTGAAGCAACGTTACTAATTATAAACAGTAATCAAAGTATAAACATTAGTAAACCAAAGACTCACTCGGTAGCGGGCGTGTGCGGCCCCCATGTCACTGGCCATTTACGAGTGGGTCATTACAGATGGGTTATTATTTTTTTTTGGTAGATTATCGCAACATGAGGCCGACGACGACAGCTACCAAACCGATCGGGAAATTGTTGGTTTTTTTCTTATATCACCTTTTCACGGGCTTTAAAAAACACTTTGTACGTGGTTAGTGTTGCAGCAGCAGCACCAACACCAAGCAGCTGCTTTGCGACTCCATGCTTTCCCAAGCCCAGTTGTCATAGCAACTGCTGGCGTGTATATATATGGTGCCTCGCTTTTCGGCTCGACCAATCACGAGTGGCGGAAGCTTGGCTTCCTCGCAACCCCAAAATAACCATCGAAAAGGTTCCCCCTCCGGGCTTTACGGCTAAACAATATCCTCAATGTGCCTCTCCATACACCTGTTCGATTGTACTAGGGACTATCAAACTGAAAGAAACAGCGTACGGTGAAGTAAACGGCAGTGGATCCCGCTTAAGACGACTTTCAAGGGACCCTTAAAAAATGTCTTATATCTTAAGCGGGAAAAGGACTCTGATTACGTTTATCCTAAGAAGGCCTCACGAGTATCACACTAAATGGAAAACTGTCTGGGTTCCACTGTTGTATACACTCCAATGATGATAACCAGAACCAATAAAAAATTTTTTCCATGGTTTTTATTATTTTTTTTTTTGCAGCGAGATAACCTTGAACAACTGACAAACTTTATTTAATTAGCTCAAGTAATATAGGATATATAGAGTGTTCCTAAAAATTTCGTCAAATTTTTTAACCACAGATGTTACGCGTCAAAACAAAGCGAAAAAATCATGAGTCAAAATCATATAACCATGGGTCCGAAAATGCTTCCCTTCTGAGATATACTTTATCCCAAATTAGCTGGCACAGAATTAGAATTGGAATTGGAGGCAGCGAGATGAATCAGCCAATGGTTGACGAGCGT
>JAQIWH010006042.1:0-13536 GCA_034695005.1 Cryptops parisi
GAGACCCAAGGATAATAAAATATTGATGATTTCTTGTCTCGGAATGGTGTCGAATGCCTTGGTCGCATCCGTCGATACATTACAAGCCACGTTTGAAAGAATTTATCGTTTTGTGATGATTAGCTCCTTCACTTGAAACTCCTTTCCAAGTCTTCCACCAATCATGAGACAAAAGAGTTTAGAAAGTCGGCGAGTTTTGCCCTTTTATGTCAAACCTGCACTTTCTATCGGAGTCGCTCTTTGCGAACTTTTGCAAGGTGTTCGCGACAGACAATACGGGCCCTTCACCTCAA
Source organism: Cryptops parisi (assembly GCA_034695005.1). Classification (NCBI taxonomy): domain Eukaryota; kingdom Metazoa; phylum Arthropoda; class Chilopoda; order Scolopendromorpha; family Cryptopidae; genus Cryptops; species Cryptops parisi. Next base: position 294 of record JAQIWH010006042.1, read on the forward strand.
CCCATTTCTCAAAGGGCATACACAGAGAAACACACATTGCATAAAAGGTCACGCCAACCCCAACCCTTTAAGTTCGAGGTGTTGTAGCGCCATTGTCAGTCGGTTGACAATTTCCGAGTGGAAAATTGCAATGTACATATGAGTCGGGTAACCGAATGGAGCCAATCTAAGCGAAAGGGCGGACAACTTGCATGACATGCACGTTCACCCGCCAAGAAAGATGGTGCCTAGAGTCCTGGCAAGCCGTCATTCGTTGGCGAAGCAAATTGCTTCGTAACGACGTTAGGAACCGCACTAGACGAGAAAATTAAAATAATTCCTTCGGCGTTCCTGAGAACCATTTGCTAAACTAAACGCCGAGCATATTAAGCTTAATAATCCGGAACAACTTATTAGACGGATGGGTTTCCAATTAATTTCACGAACCACTGGCCACCATTTGCTCCACTTGCTACAACCCACCCCCGTCTATACATACCCTACAGTACCTACTCTTCTAGCCATTCCTCCATCACCCTACGCTAACCTTACACGCATCGTTACGTTTTCTTCTTCATCTCTTTCTCTATGGTTGGTCTACGGCCGCCAAGTGAAAAATCTAAACAACCAAAACTGGAACATCCTATATAAATATAACAAACGTGCTTTGATAGGATGAGCAAGAATACAGTGTCTGTTTTGCGAGAGATGATCCTACGTTCCATGATTACGTTTCGCTCCGATGACTTACAAAATATGTTTCGCAAAAAAACTATGCCTCGTAACTGGGAAACCGAGTATGAATGGCGAGTTCGTCGTCTGTCACGTGTTTTAATTGATGGTTCCATTTACTTCGAGTCGATAGCGAGCGACGTGCGCCAGATAACGGTGCGTGTTCAAGATATTACATCCAGAACCAGTGTGACGTTACCTGGAACTGACGTGTTTCACGTGTACTGTCATTCCAATGAAACGATGCAGTGTTGCCAACAAATTTTCGACACTTCTATTAACGCTTGATATGCAAAAAAACTTAAGTTATAAAAAAAAACTTTGTGAAAATTTTTCAATGTCAACGTGATGTAACAAAACATTTCAAAAAATGTGCAAATCGTTTTAAAAATTTTAATTATATTAGATGATTAAAACAAGCTATTTAACTAAAAATAGACAAACATATAGAAAAATAATTTTCGTTACGTTCTTCTGACCAACTTTATTGTAAAGGTCCAGCCAATTGTGTCACTAGGTTTGACATCATCCAATACGATAATTTGTAATTTTATTCCCACTCCCACGGTATAAACCTTGATCAGCGACTATAGAATTGTATTTTATGGGTTAATGCGCATTAAAAAGTTCCAAAAAGCACGTGTGATATTTTTTTAGTGATGCCAGATATTTCAGCTATAGTGTCATTTAATAAGTTAGCGAGGCATATAGAGTCTAGAACCTAAATAGCATCACGTGATTAGGTTTATCGATTATAATGAAGTTAACTTATGCTAATTTCTAAAGTACGACGTCAACATTTAAGCTTTTTTGTCTAACACAGCTATGAAGTACTTTCCTGCCGAGCACAGTGCATTGCTACAGCTTTTGCAGGCTCTCCAGCATAACACCGCGCATTTCTAATATTGTACCGTTAATATAATAAAAGAAAGTTTGTCTGTTTGTTTGCTGTGCATTCTAGGCTCTTTGACCGATCAGGACCTAATTTTGCACAGTTACTTTTTAGTAACCAGAAGAATTAACTGGCAGATTTGAGCCCCCACTCCCTCTCCAATATAGACCCCCCCCCCAACTTCGTTTCTTGACTGATAATTTTACTACAATGCTGACATGTTTCTCTGCTTATTTCCACATTTTGCTGTATGCTTTCATTGTTGTTAAAAAAGCTTTTTTTTTTGCATTATCTAATCACCCGCGCAACGTCGGACAAATCAGCTCTTTCACTTGGTTTACAGTATTTATTAATTTGTGTTTTTATTGAACAGTTGTTTAGTTTTTAATCAAAATTTTTTTTTTAATATCAAATTTAAATAATCATCCTGCAACGCCAAATTAATCAGGTAATAAGTTACCACATAAAATTTTACAGCAAAATGTTTTATCTTTATAGATATGTTGGCATTTTGACTAGTTGACCTTAAAACTAGGGTTTATGAAAAAAAAGTTTGTAGTTATAACTTACAAAAATAATTTAATAAAAAATATTTATGCTGAAACAGACACAAACAGTTTTATAGACAGCCATCCCTAATGACGCGACTGGGTTTAGCTCAATTGTAAACGAAGTGACAAAAAACGAGAAAAGTACATATAGTTAAATCATAATCAGGTTCAAAATATTCATACAAAACATGCGTATACAGAAATTGCATAAATCAAAGACTTGCTGTGTTACATGGACAACGTCAATGAATCAACTTGTTTATAGATAAGCCATTAAATTCCCTTAATTGGTTGTAATAGAGCTGTCTTTGTATAATAATGACACTGTAGTATTAAATTACGTTTTGGGTGTCATCGGCTTAAAAGGAGTGCCATCAGCTTAAAAAGTTTTCGAATCACTGCTGTAGACAGACTTCCATCACTAATCCTGTTAGATACTTTAAGCACCGAAGCATTCGATCTACCATCAGAAAATGTAATCGCTTTACTTGTATGGTGTGGGTTTTTTTCTTCTTTTTCTTAACTTCTCGACACCTTTCGGTAATGGTCGGAGAGTAATCGAAATTGCTCAAAAACACCAGATGAAATAAACGCTGTGGTAATCATGGCTATAAAAAGCGACAACCGAGAAAGACCATTTTATGGGGGTAGAAACTTTTGCACGTTGTATCTAAGATATTATTACCTGCTCCTTCTTAGTTCACACACACACACACACACACACGCTGAGCGACATTAGATAAAACTGGACATGGAACATTAAGTCTCGGCGACAAAAAAAAAGAGTAATAACGTCACGCACCAATGCCGTGACACAAACCATGTCGCCAACTATGATGTAAAAAAAAGTCAATTTTTTTTCACACATAACACAAAATGAAGGAAAAAAAGGAACTTTGTTGAAAAATGGAGTGCTGACTGTGTCCACACTGACTTCAAAATGAAGTAAAGCTAAGGTATTTATTTTAACATTTTATTTTTTAAACTCTTTCAACCAAACTTCTGGCGAGAGAGAAAAAAAAATGAAGTTATCGATCTGGAACCCCAAACCAAAATAATACTATCAATCCATTCATTCATTCTATAGCCAGGCAGCTACGGTAGTACATGTTCAATTTATGTGGTTGGCGTCGACGGACAGTGATGTCGTGCAATAAATACAGGAACCGATCTCTTTCCTCGTGGTTGGGGTGTGTGTTTTTTTCCCTTCTATTCTGTCTATTCTTTCTCATTCTTTTCTTACTTGCTGAAGAATGAAGGTGATGTTGTGTTGGCAAAAGCAGCACGTAGTAAGTCACCTTTTTTTTCCCCCACCCTTTTTTTTAAAGAGATGGATGGTAGCTTGCTTAGGCGACAAGAAACGCTTCGTCTGTCGCTATCTTTCACAGTTACTAGTAAGGAGACGACTTCCGCAGTTGCTAGAAAAGCGGATGGATGAGCTGCAAGCCACTGTGACCGACCGGATGATACGGAAAGAAAATGAGAGAAGGAAAAAAAAGAAGAACGACACCGGACACACGCCTGAGGCAAAGCAGATGGAAGAAGAAGAAAAAAACAGGACACACGAAATAGCAGGATGTTCCTAATAGGAAACAGTCCCCATGAATATTGTATCTTCAACGAATTACCAAAACCTAAAGATCATCATCATCCTCCTGGTTTTTTTCTTTCTTTCACTCTTTTTTTTTTCTGTCGCGTTCATATTTCTCTCAGTGGGACACAATGTATTGCCAAACTAAAACCCAAAAAGAAAAATTCAGATCGCGCAACACATATACCAAAAGGAAAATAAAAAAGCAGACGATGATCTAGCTGGAGGTTTCATATGTCGGCTATATTAAAGTGGATAGTCTATTAAGTTAAAAACAATGTGACATTCGTGACATTTATGACTCGCGTTGCATTTTATATAGGAATATGTATTGAACCGATTCGATTTTTCTGGTTTTTTACTTGGCAATGTCCACACACATACATACAAGTCGACTAAAATTCCTATTATACTTTCAATACTAGTCATCCCATTTTCAAAAGAAATTGTCATCGGTATTGATCAGTTTCTTCAATATTGTATTGAAAAAGAAAATGTACAGTGCACTTCTCTTTTTTTTTTTTAGTGGATAAAGTCAGAATTGAAAATCTTCATTGTCGATATATCGAGTCTTTATTTCTTGTCAATTCATATTTTTTTTGGTCGCAATTTTTAAATCTTGAAAAAATAATAATAATCATTATCATAAAATAAAATAATAAAAAATCTGGAAACATCTGGAACTTTTCCTCTCTTTTTTTAAATGTTTTTTCAAGCTTGCTTTTCTTGAAAGAATCGTTTTGAAATTAATTCAAATCCTTCGTAAATCTTCAGAATAATTCATTACTATTTTACGATAAAACGACTTATTTCAGAGTTGAAACATTGAAAAGTAGATATACGTACAAATGTGCCTACATTTATATATACCGTACAGTATATATATATTTTTTTTGGTGGTGTTTTTTTTTCTTCCATGTTATTTTTTGTATAGATATTTTTATTTATATATACTTGTATAGGCATATATATACACACATATTCTTCCATGTTATTTTTTGTATAGATATTTTTATTTATATATAGGCATATATATATATACACACACACATATATTTTTACCTCGGGTTTTCTTTGCCACGAAAAGAACCTCCATCACTTGCAATGCCAGCTTTGCAGCCGAGAAAAGCCGATGAATTACTCGCAGACTCGACCAAAGCCGACGTCGTTGTTGTCGCTACCACGTCTATATCAACAATCAGACATCGCAGATAAAGAAGAGATAGTGATACATCCCCCTACACTTCTTTTGCCCATTCATTACATACACTAGACCTAGGTGCTGACGACAAATGTCCTATCTTTGCACACCCGACCCAAGCAGAACGCTCCAAGCACAAAGGAATTCTAAGAAATTCAGTTCCCAGAGTGACCAGAATAAGACGAAACAAACATACAACAAGAAATAATGTCGTAGAAAATGTTTTAGCTACTACTGTATTTGAATATATTTTCAGAAACTTGTGCTAAAATACAGCGTAAAATACAACAAGTAATAAGCGCACATCGTAAAAAATTATATGTTATTGTTTTGAAATGTGAAATCAGTTATTTTAAAAAATACTAGTGTGCCACTACCGTCGCAAGCGACGGTTAATCCATAAATGGTACAGTCAAGTTTCTTCATTCATGGTCAACTTCAGAATGCATACCAATGTAGATGTAGAGGAAACAAAGACCAAAGGACTCGATTATATCGAGGTCAACATCGATATTGACGTCACATCCGTCACTCGAGAATTTTGGTTGTAGAGATTTTTATGTCAAATTTCTTGAAAAGGGTGAAATAACCAAATGATATATTATAATTATTAATACACACCTACATAAATTACTGTATGTTCGATATACTTATAATTTGAAGAGCCTGGTGTAAACAGCTGTCAAATAACAGTTTTACAATTTCAAGGAAAACGTGTTTAAAGACTTGAACTTTATCTTCCGTGTCTGCGGGTTACTTCACATTTCTTGTACTAATATCTTTGCACATATTGTTGTTTTGTTCAAAATTATGCGTTAAAAAGGTAGCATTACACCTAACACATTCGAAAATGCTTCTAACTCATTATTTTTAAGAATAATGTTACTTAACACCATTCTACACCAGGCCCTTCAATCGTAATATAGTTCACAAGTAAAGTGGCAAACTAGGTATTTAGAATATATAGTATTTCACACTTTAATATAGCCAAGTATGTCGTAAAATGATTGGTTTCACACTTTCGTAATATGTTTAAAAAAAAAGATTTGCATTTTCGGTGTAGTTATTAATATGCTCTTCCTCCATCTTATGACTTACGTTCACACTTTTCTAATGTTGGCACAAGCTTTGCAGCTTATATAAAGACTATAATTTCGACTCGGGATAAAAAATTTGCAATTATGCCCAGTTTTCTCTTCCGCTCCGAATGTCGTCGTCGTCGTCGTATGCCCCGCTTTGGCAGCTTTTTATTATTTTTTTTCAACTTTCGTGTAATTTAACCGGCAGTTCGAAATTGAAATTTTGCCGCTTCGTACCGGATTCACAGGTATATAAACAACAGTATTTTCACACGGCGGTCGACACTTGCTTTCCCCCCAACCCCAATCTTCCTATTGGGACGGTGGCATTTTTCGGCCACATTGGCACCACACTAAAACCCCCTTCACTTCTTATTTTTAACCCCCTTCTCTTACAATTCCCCCAACCCCCTTTCCTTTTCCTCCTCCATTGGTACTCCTACCTAGTCTCCCCCCCTCCTATCCGTAGTGACAGCGGATTAAAACGCTTCCTCTAATGAAATTTGCCTTCGCAATTGCTTGCGGTTTGCTGGCGCCACCTGGGAAAGGCAAATTGATAGGGGACACAAAAGGCCCTTCAGGGGGAAGAAGATGCGAAGAGAAGAGTCAACCTAGATGGAAGAAGAGGAAAACGACGAGCAGAGGAAGAAGAGGAGAGACATTGGAGAAATATAGGCGCCGACGCGCTAGGACTAATTGGTACAAAAGGTGACTGCGAAATGCACTAAGGTGACGGGTGGGGAAGATGAGGCAAGTAAAAGGAGAGGTCAAGACGAGGGGTCAATTTGCAGCTGCAAATTATTCATCGACGATGTCGCCAGCATACTTTTCGCCATCGGAACCCCACCATCCCAAACCAACCAACCAGAACCGAGCTTATAAAGTGGCAAAACGGAAGAAGATAGAGAGGGGGGGAAGGAAGGGAGAAAGTGTCTCCGGGAGACGTTTACCAGTAATTACTTTTAAATAATTAGAACAAATTGAAGCCTTTCACGCGGAGAGGTTGCGTGATTGGGGAATTCGTTTGTTAGCTCCGCAACAACTCAGCGGAACTGGCGTCGCCCTCAGTCAACACAGGGGTTTTACCCGTTTATTAACTCTTTGAAAATTGTTTGCGTAAACAATTGATTACTTAGTTTCTTCGCGCTTGTGGTGATGGTGTTCGCTTTTTCATCAACACTAGCACCATCAAACACCTTAAATAATCTATCACGTTAAAAAGATTCGAATCTCAGCGGCGCCTGAAAGACTTGTTAATTTACCACCCAGCAACACTTGCAAACCTTACTTTAACCAGCGTTTCGCTTCAAGTTACTTTTTTTTTATCTCGAGATGTGTTAATTTTTTATGTACAAAAAAAAAACACTTTTAGTTAATTAAACGTAAAGAAAAGTAGAAAGCTGAAGTGTTTTTTATTAGTAAAAATAAACAGCTCGATGTTAGTTTTAAATTGAAGCAGAGAGGCGATGTTTTGTCAATTTTTGATATATGACGTCAGATCCTCGTTCAGCGGGAACTTTGAAACGAATCTGGTGCTTTAAGTCAGGTTAGCTTTAAAATCTTAAACTTTGATAAAACTGTATTAAAAGTTACATTATCAAAACTTCTCACTTTACTAGAAATATTATGTGAGGCAGTTAATTTTTTTTCATGTAATATGTATACCGTACCAGATATTTTTATATACGTTTTATATTAGCTTCACTAGTGAGTTTGTTAGTTTGCGAGTTTGTGAGTCCGTAAGTTTGTGAGTGAGCTAGCTGGGAATTAAACAAATACTGCCATTTACAGGTGTTTATAATAATATATTGTAGTTCATTGTAGTATATAGTTCAATGTACCAAAAATTGCATAAAGTGAGAATCTCATAAATTGAAAACCGCATAAGTCTAATGTAACGAAAATCGCACAGATCGAATGAAAAATTGTAGAAATTGAAAATGGAAATATTCAAAATTCGCACATATCGAATATTACATTACTCAAGATCGCGTTAATCTAGATTTGCATAAATAAAAATTTGCATAAATCGAAACTTGCAGAAATCGAAAATGGAATAAACCAAAACTTGCCGAAATCAAAAATTAAATAAACCAAAATTTGTAGAAATCAAAAATGGAATAAACCAAGACTTGCATAAACCGAATATCCAATTTTCTCCAAGAACGAATAAATCTAAATTCGCATAAAGCGAAACAACTATATAACGCGTATTCTTAAAGCATTTTAATATATTTGTTTATATAATTCAAAGAAGCGAAAGTTTACAAGGTAACCTTTCCTTTTGTTACTTAGCAAAGGTAACAAAAAATAACTCAAAATCACCTTTAAATAAAGATGTACGCGAGTGACCTCAAAATGATTTAAATTATTAACTTAATGACATCAGAGAACCATTTTGCGGAAGGTTTCAAATGATAAATTTTGAATTTTAGTGAATTTTGTCAACTTTAAAATGCTGAAACTATTAAATAATAATAATATTTTTATTATTATTATTATAAAATATAAAATTATCAAAACCAGTTATCTTTCAAATCAGCATTTGAGCAAGTTCTTATTTAATAATATGAACCCAGATAATACCCATAAAGGCGTTTCTGAGATCACATTTTGTTTAAATTTGTAAACCAAATTAACGTTAAATTCGTTTGTTTCAGAAAGAAAGAAAAAAGTCGCTGTTCGTTGCTCATTATCCGACTTTAAAGTAGAAAATACGGACGAAACTTAGAAACTTGTTTGCTACGGGTTACCGAAAAACAAAAATCCCACAACCCAATGCCTCATAACAGAACACCTAATTAAAACAAGGTTTGCAAGAAAAACAAATTTTTCGGTGGAAAAGATTAGCACGTTTTCCTCGATCAACAATTAACACCAAACACCACTTTCTTTCGCATTGCAAAGTGCAATAACAACAACAACGCCAACGATGATTTTACAACTATCAGCCATAACTAAACCACGTTTCACGAAATCGGGAAGACTTTCCAAAAAAACACAAACTTAGGGATCTGGGAAGAAACGGCAGCACATTTTGCGGAAAGAATGAAAAAAAAAACATTCTGTGAAGGGAGGGGGTTGAAATTCAACTTTAAAGAAACGTAGCACGTTCCGGTAATTAATTCACATTGTTTACATCGTTTTATTAGTCAGCCACCGAGCGAAGAGTTTTCTCCGCGATCGTTGGCACCGAAACTAATATTTCGATCAATTAATAGCGGCAATAATCTCGTCCATATTCATGACCTCGTTATCTTTTGCGCAAGCCGACTTGGAAGCTTTTTTTTTCCACTTTCTTTCCTATAGATTCTTTATTTTATTTTCCATTATTATTTGTTTTTTTTTTTTAAATAATTTTTATTTTCTTTTATTTTTTTCTTTCTTTTGAAACTCATAAAAATTGGTAGCAAAACAAACGGAGAAAAAAAAATCATTTTTGTTCAAAAAATAAAGTCAGCGAATTACTAATTGGAATGATTAAAATCAACAATTCATAAACATAAAATTTTCTTTTAAGATTGCTCAATATACAAAAACATTTATATTAACTTTTCAACGTCATACTTTTTGAACAGTGGTAACCATTTATTCACTTGTGGGATTTCATAGTAAGTACGCTAGTGGCGCTAGTAGTGGTTGTTGTTCAGATTTTAATCGTTGTTTGTTCTATCAAATTCTATTTTGTTATAAGAGTATATTGTTATTTTCAATCCTATAGATCGCATACTGCAATAAAATAAAATAACATAAAATAAAAAATACGGTCTATCTATGATGTCTATGAGAATATTTATCAGTTTAGTTTTTTTTTCACTAACCTAAACAAGTATTCATACCCATACACACTATAGAACGACTGTTTAAGTTATTAATAACAACAACTACTAGCTCCACTAGCGTGTTTACCATGCAAACTCTCAAGTATCACTATTTTATAAAAGAATAGAATTATGCTTCTATTGACAACAATGATTAAATTCTTCTTAATATAAGTTATAATTCGTTGAGTGTGTATGGCTTAGGGATATGTGTGCGCTTTAGGAATATCAGGGTGAGCTTTTTTTTTTCTATGTTTCACCCCCTAAACATGGGGTAAAAAGGTTGTAGGGAAAAAAGGTTAAATTCACTCACATTGTCACTGGGACGGTTCCTTTATTGGGGCAGTAAGAAGAGTGAAAGAAAACAATCAAGCTAAAAGAAGCAGCCTGTCTTAGGACAGATACCTCAAACTGTAACGAATATTGCGAAGTAATATGAGTTAAAATAACAAATAACTGTAACACAATGAATTGCATAATAAAAACAAAAATAAAAACTTTTCTTTTGACGGACTATATACTAGTTTGGCTATAAAAAAATCCGTATTTTTGGCTGAACTAAATATGTAACATTTTACTTAACACTGAGAAACTCTTATAACAAAAAACCAACTTAATATGTTATTTTTTTCAAAACAACAATACGTGGATCCGTCAAATAAAACAAAATGTCCCACGGGCTATGTTAAAAATTTCAGCTTTGTAGGTCAGGTTTTTTGCTATGCAATCCAGCAAAAAATGAAACCAAACAGGTTGAAGCGTCACAACGCACAAGTAAAGTTAAAATAAAGATTACAATTAAACATGTAAAAAATTAACCAAGTGTAAAAAATAATAATTGACCAAATATGAAAACTTTCAGCTCAGACTCTCCCGTTTTGAAGTCAACATTATAAAATAAAGTATTTTTTTATACAATAATAGATCTAAGGAACCACTCGCTGAATTTTTAGTTTTGATAGATATTTTAAAGTCACATTAAAACCTACTATAATCTAATCCTTCCCCAAAAAAATGTAACCTTCAATTTTAGTCTCAGTCTTTTGTAAGCGTCCATACGATAAAATTGTAAAAAAAAAAATAATAATAACAATAATATCCGTTAGTATTTCAAAGCAAAAATGAGTTTCCTAAACAGAAACAATCTAATCAAAACAAAACTGCACACTTTGATCCAGGTTGTTTTTTTTTACGCCTTGTTTTGTATTAAAATAAAGCAGGGTTTTTCAGATCACATTAAACCTCATGTCAAAACACGTTTTGTTATCTGAAAATGATTCATTTGTGGAAAATTTTGTTTTTTCTTTATAAGAATAAACAAATTATCGAAATATTGATACCTGTAAAACCCAATGTTCACTAAATACAATAAAGCTGTAAAAACCATATAATTTGTAAAAGCTGTAGAAACCATATAATTTGTAGAAGTTGTAGAAGCCACAAAATGTTTTTAATTTACTACTACCACTACTACGTTACAATATTATATAAAAATAACATCGCAACATGTATTTTTCCAATTTATTGCTATTGCTTTTTGTTTAATTAAAAACGCTTAATATGTGCAGCTTAAAGTTTTGAGACATTTGTATGATATTGTAATATTGTATGTAGTAACGTTATATATTTTTTGCAGTATCAAAAACAATCGATATTAAATGGTCCAGATCCATCGAGTTTCGAACCAGATGCGAACATGTACGTCGCTTAGGAAACGTCTGCACATGTAACAATTTAATGCAACCTTATTAATTTCTCATCCAACTAATGAATACTGAACAACATGCGCTTCATTTACCGAGAAATGCACATAAAAAAACGAAGAAAATGATAAAAAAAATAAAAAAAAATTTTTAAAAAAAATTGAGACAAAAATAACTGAAAAAAAAAGAGGGCATAAGAAATAACAAGGTTTCATTTTTAGATTCCCTTTTTTTCTTTTTTTTTTTCTTTTTTCTCATCGTCTTCTTTTTTTTTTTACTTTTTTTATACTCCTCCCTCTTTCTTTATTTTATCAAGAAACTATTAGAGCAGGAGAAATGATCTGAACACGAAACGTAATGGGAAGAGAATAGCGAGGGCAGAGGAATCGACCATTTGCATTTCGAATAAGCTGATTTGGTTCGAATGAAGTCAACTGAAAATCTAATTAAGGGGAGAGAACCGTCTGTTTGGGCAAAACTACATGGGGGTCCTTCTCGCGAAAATAAGCAAATGAGAAATTCTTTGTTTGCAATCCAGAAAGAACCCTTTAATTAGACTGAAAAGGGGATTACAGATAAAAAGAAAACAACCCCCGCAAAAGAGAAGAGATGAAAAATGCGTTCTTGGAATTTTCTTCCACCACCACCTCCACCACCGTCGACGATGACGACGACGACGACGTCGAAAACGTCTTTGCCACCAACGTGGCGTCAAAATCCGGAAAATGAGATGACACAAAAACAAGACGATATTTTTTTGTTAACATTTCTTTGTTTGGTTTTGTTTTGTTTTATATATATATTTTTTTTGGAACCATATAAGAAGCAAACTTGTATCTTTTGCTTTAATAAAAATTCGGGTGGGGGTTAAACTTAGAAATTGTAGCGTGCGCGGCTCGATGATGATAATGTTAGTCTCTGTATCTAACTCTATTAGCACCGTAACCTGAGGGCTTACTAGGTTCTTTCACGAAACACTAAACATTCAACCTAAAGATGAGGTTTCTGAATATTGAAACAAATACTGAAATAACACATTTTAATTAATAAAATATTATTTATATTCTATAAAAACAAGACACTTATGTAGGGAATGAATTAGCAACAAAACTAACAAAGTATTTACTACAAGTAGGTAATTAAATATGTCTGGTGTAGAAAAGTGTTGAGTAACATTATCGTCAAATATGAACCTAAAAACATTTTAGAATGTGTTAGATACAATTTTACAGTCCTAAAACATAATTTTGATCAAAACAACAATATGTGCAAAAGTACAAGTGCACGAAGTGTGAAGTAGCTCATAGACAGCAAGGTAAGTTTAGATCTTTTAACGTGTTTTTTTGGAAAATGTAAAAATATTTAACATCTTTTTACACCAAGTCTTTCAACTTGAGTAAGTCGTATGAGAGTGTTTTCTTGTAAAATACACCAAATTCGGTAATATCGATTCCCAAAATACACGCAACGCGTCATTATCAGCGGAGGTTACGTTCTTGCACGTTATCGTGGTTTTCAAAATCGAGGAATAAGGTGTTTATGGGAGAAAATAATAAAGGATTGCATTAAATAAGTCATAACTTTTTTTGTTATTTTACACACTAGAACTTAACCCCTGTGGTAGGTTAATAACCACGGGGCGTCGAGATATATTTAGAGTTTATGTTTATGCAGTTTGTTCATTGTTATAATTT
>JAQIWH010006043.1:0-13534 GCA_034695005.1 Cryptops parisi
GCACGTGGTGTTGGACCTGGGTTCTGCGGGACCTTGTGTACATTCGACACATACAGCAACATATAACCCTGTGTATAACAGTTTTCAAATTACTCGAAATTTTCACACAGATACAACATCAAAACACGATGGTGCGTGGGATAAGTATTAAATTACGATAGAATCGTCTTTCTATTACAGTATTGCAAATAACATCGCTTCACTACGCAACGCACTTTCACGTTTCTAAAACACGGTTCTATCTACGTAACTCGGTCATGATTTTCCTTTGAAATAGAAAATCAAATACAGCTCTAAATTCCTTTACGCGTTTCATCCTCCTTCAAGTGATAATGGTTATCATAATTTACAGTGTGGATAGATCGATATCGTGAGGTGGATTTATTGTGTGCGAGAAAGCCAGTTTTTTTTCTTTGACTTTCTTAGATAGGTGGATGAGATGAGATTATTTTCTACCTTTACTATTATTTTTTTTTCTTCAACTTAAAGGAATCTTCACCAGGTGTTCAAAACTCTTTGCTTCAACCCAATATCTTTTCAGATTCGAAGCGGAACTGATCCTTATTTTTTTTTCTTCACTCTTCAATCTTTTGTATACTCTGGGAAAAGAGGTAAAATCATTTTAGGAGACATTACTTTGTTGGGGGAGGATGAAATAAGATTGTAAATCATATTTTCAGATTTATGATTTCTTCTTCGTGCCACCATCGAGGAGGATATCTTTTTAATTAAGTTTATATAATTTGATGTTTGTGGGTGGTTAACACTTTGGGGCATCGTTTTTTGTTTTTTTTGTTAGTTGTCATTGCTATTAACCATGGATGATCGCTTTCTTTTCCAAGTACTACATAGCCACCTGCAGTGATTAAAAATAGTTGCATTTATGTTGATTCAGCCGTCGGGAAACTTTCTCCTTAAGTCCTTATTTACTTAGAGACTGATAGCTTATTTTTATTTTTCAAGGTTTGAACAAGAATGTTTTATAGAATGTTTATAGGTTGCTATTCCTTTTAATATCTTAGTATCTAAACGCATACATATATACAGTGTAACCTCTATATTCGTCAAATCCAACATTCATATCACATTTTTTTGGCAAAATAATGCTCCGATATTCGTCTAAAAATCCAATATTCGTCACTGAAAAAGTCACAATCAAGGTCACGAAAAGTCCAATTTTTAAGAGAAGAACAATATCATAGAACAGTAAAAAGTAAACTAAATATGATGTGGAGTGCTAACAGTAAAGCTTTGATAACAAGAGTGCATACACAAAGTATTTGCAATTAATTCTATATTCGCCAGATTCAGTATTCGTCAGTTTTCCTGGAATGGATTGATGACGAATATATAGGTTCCACTGTACCTATAATCCACATAAAGTATGACAGTTTGTATAAAAAAATGAATTAAAATCTGATAACATTTTGATTAATTCAAAATTTAGTGCGTCGTCGTCTACGGCAATTTTTCCCATAAACGCGTTCGATATTTTACACCAATTGCCTTCCAGCGATCTTTTTTATTGCAAATTATTATAAATTATTGTTATTATTATTTGATCTGCAATTTGCCATGTGTGTATATATATATACATATTTTCTTCATGAAACAAACCCATTTAAAAAGTATTGTAACAGTGTATCGCTGTGTGATCGATTAGCCATTGAAAACGCGTAAGATATGGAAGTATGATGAAGTGTATTGGGGTGTTATTATCGGTCTCAGTGGAGCGTTACAACAGCATCAATAACAACCAGCCACTGAATCAACTCGTTTTCTTATCGTTGCTGTGAGTAAATTGGGTTGAAAGGGTTGAAACCCTCTTCTTCTTCTTCTTCCATCGCGCACTTTGTTGGCGCGAATATTTATTAGTAATGGAATCGCTAACGTCGATCTTGACTGTTGGAAAATTACCCAACCGACTCGGAATTCTATCTCCACTAAACGGGTAATTCGTCATCGACTGTCTGTCGGTTTGTCTGTCTGTTGTTTGTTCTATCGTTCTCGTAATATATTAGGTTAATACCCTTTATTCTTATATAACCCGTCGAATAGGTTGTTGTTTTTTTGTGAAGATTTTACCGCTTAAGTAATTTTATCACTTAAGAGGTTTTCCCACTTGAGACGTTTTTCGAACTTTTCAGAGTCGGTTCATGAAAGCAAAAGTTTTTTGTTTGATTTTTACATTTAAACAATTTTTATTGATGGGCTGGTCTACACTACAGGGTGTTCCTAGATTTTATCAAAAATTTTTGAAATTAGACTATTTGAGCTAAATTCGCTTTGTTTTGCAGAATTTACCATGCATACAGAGTGTTCTTAAAAGGTCAAGTTAAATTTTATCCACAAGCAAAAAGCCCATATAAACATGGGTTTAGAAATGCACACCATTTGCATAACAGCAATTGAAGAGCTTATTTCCATAAAGTCTTATGTTCAATTTTGATCATTTTTGTGTAAAGAGGCTTTGAAAACTATCTGTGCATCGCTGATTCCAAGTATTTTATTTTCAAGACTCAAAACTTATTATTTCCTACTGAAAAATACTCTCAATGATCACGTTCATATGCAAAGTCTATGAATAAAAAAAAAACGTTTACTGAAAAATTGTATTTCATGGATTTGAGACGTTTTGAAAATAAGCTCGTTAATCAAGAGACTAATAGGTCTATGAAATGACGTAACTTGTTATCTCAGAAAGGAAGAATTTCCGATTTATAAGGATTTTTTCTTTGAATATGTAGCATGTGGTTAAAATTTCAGTAGACTTTTTAGGAACACCCTGTATACGAGTCTACATATCTTGCATGTCGGTTATCTATGTTTTTGTGTAATACAGGTTCAGTATTATTATCTTTTTCTTGATGTTATTTTATCGAATACGGGTTAATGTATGTTTATGATGCGAGTTTTTATTGTAAAATTTTCTTTTGATTATTTACAAAAAAAAAAACACACGCTATCTTTACAAACAATTGAGAAAATTTTTATTTTCTATTGCGGGCACTTTTATACTTTCACGTTGTCCATCTAAAACCCTTTCATTAAAAATTTCATATAATAAAAAAAAAAAAAAATTACAAATTGTTTTGTCGAATCATTCTCATTGATGACTAAAAAACCAGGACACCATGATGGAGTAAATAGAAGCGTTGTATGTTTCGACACAATAAAATTGGGTATGAATTTTTTTATTGTTAATATGAAAATTCCATTACGTATATACGTAAAAAAAAAAAAATTGAGGTGTTTTTGAGGGAACGTGAAAGCTTTTATTTAATTTTTTTTTATATATACATATATATATATAAAAAAAGTTATAAAGTGAATTTTAAAATTGTTTTAAGTTGATGATAAAAATGGTGTTAATTTGTCTCTTTTTTCGTTAACATGTTAATTATTAATTTTTCCCACATCATCTATTTTCTCATCGTCTTACGATTATTTATTTTTTTTTATCAACGTACTATTATTATTTTTTTTTTCTTTCTTTTACTTTTCATTACTTGTTTGGTACGCCCCCACATTTATAGTGCTTTACTGTAGGCGTCGAGATCAACGTCTAATTTCAACTCGAGCAGATGCATCTTCCGCTTTCGTTCTGGTTCAACCCTTTGACTCTTTTTAATTGCGGAAGCACCTCATGACGACACCTAGAATCCGCCTACGTTTTATATTCAGTTATGTGTGTGTGTGTGTGTGTGTGTGTGTATCTTAATAATATAATTTGCTTGGTCTGTATGTATGTTTGTATGTTTGTTTGTATGTATGTATGTTTGTATGTTTATATGTCTGTCACACCGAAATCAGACATTTTTTTTGCAGGTGCAGCTGCAAATCATACTCACTTTCAATATAATAATGTACGTTTATTTGACCCCTAATAACTACAATAGTTACTACATAAAGTCGTAGTAAACATTTTTTTAACTATTGCCGAAACTCATTATTAGGGGTGAAAGAAGGGGGAGTCTCCATACAACATTTCATCTAACAAATCATCATTGATTTTATACTGTATAAGGTTTCATTATCTTCTTACATCAAAACTAATACGGTTTGCACACACATTTTTTTGGCGACTAAATTTGCCTTCCGTCATTTTTGACGGGCATACAGCTACAGTAGTATATTATAAATTGTATATGGAAAGACACAAATGATGATTCGAAAAAGAAAGGAACTTGTGAATGTATTTGTATAATTTTCATATCGATCGTTTGATGAGAGGATGCATCAAGGTAATGAATTACAGCGATGTATTGGTATGCAATATAAACGTGTACGCGTTCACGGTCAATTAAGGCCGTGAAAGGGGAGCTAGAGGAGTATATAGTGACTGAAAGAGAGGGTTCAAGGCGAGTGGGAAAACCGAATAAAAATCCAGGTAAGTTCCGGCTGGCCTCCTTGTTCTCGTTACTGGCCACGCTTATCGCGAATCTCGCGAGATAATTCGGGAATTAAAGCGAAACAATGAAGAAGCAGAAGAAACAGCTAGGATTCGTTCTTCGTCGAATAGAGCAGTTCTAGAACAGTTGTTGTAATGTTATGTTGTTGTTATTGCTGCAGGTGCGAGCAAAAGTAAAGGGTTAAAGAATGCGTACAGGGAAGCGTACGTTATACGTGTTTGTTTTTTTGTGGTTCAGATTGAAAGAAAGAAAAATGAAAATACACCCTCCCACTTTTTCATCCGCCTACAAGTTATTGTTAAAAGTTGGTGGGAAAATACAACTTCTAGTGGTTTACTGTTTTTTTGTTTTTGTTTTTTAGTTTGTTATGAAAGTTAGTGCTAATTTTGTATTGGACTTACAATAAATAGTATTAAATGACGGTGGTTCGACTTGTTCGGTTTTAGTTGCATAAACTTAAAAATACTGAGTTTATAAACACATACCGGGTACACATAGAGAGAGAAAAACATAAGTATACTAATAATATAGGCTTACATATACACGTGTACGCTACGTACTGTATTCTGTAAAGTGGTTACTCTTACATAAAGGTGATACTAGATTGATACAACAGTTAAAAATACAACAGTAGATTAAAATACAACAGTTACATAATAACTTTTGTTATTTCTTTGTTTTTGTTTTTTATTTCAAATGCCACTTGTATTGGAAATGACTTAACATTTTGATAGGTAACGTGTTCATTAAACTATACCAAAAAAAAAACTGTCGCGAAGTTTCAAATGACGATTTTTCATGAACCATTTATGCTAGAAAAAATCTAAAACTACAACATGAAAGCTCAATTTAATGATATATAACTCTACGCTATGGGTTGTATAATTTGGTGGCAATAGTCGTGCGAAAAAAAGGAACCCTCAAAAAAAGTTGTAAAATTAAGCGTTTGTGTCGTCTTTTGTCTTAAGTGAGCTTGCACGATGAGTGATTGTAACACTACGTTTTTCCGGATTCGGTTTGTAAATTTGCATCAGTAAAATCGGATGATATTTATATCACAAACTTGACCCTCCCACCCTCCTTTTAGCACTTAATGTTTATTATTAGTATTATTATTATTATTATTATTATTATTATTATTATTATTATTATTATTATTATTATTTTATTTATTTTTTATTTTATTTTATTTTATACGATCACAACAGGATCAAGAAAAAATCACAAGGACATGATCCATAAAAAAATATTACACCTATTAACAAATAATTTGATATAGGCCTATATGAAACAACAAACAAAACAAACATTTATTTCTTTATTACGATCCAAAAGAATCAAACATAACTAAATAAAGAAAATCACGAATGTAGTACATTAATAAACACTTGTTTTTTAAACAATTTAAAATGAGAATTAAAAGAAATTTGCGATGATTCTGGATAAACAGCAAGCTTTCTTTACTTTTCCACTGAACAGTTATGCACTATTAAATTTTCGTCTAGCTTAAGCGGTTCATGAGAAATTGCTCTTTGAAAATTAGTTGACAGCTTTTTCGGTCCACCCTGTACATCCATTGCAGGTTACGTATTTTAGCAATTGAATTTATAAGTAAGGTGTTTAACTACCGGTATGTGTAGTAAATAGTAAATTTGTAATGATACATTGAAATATTGATATTGATGTATTGTAATCGTAGATGACCTACTGTTTAAATCCATTAGAATTGTTATATTTACACCATTTTTGGCCGACTTTTTTATTATAACAGTATAGCCTATTGTATACATAGGCTATAATAAGTAACGAATTTTAAAATGTTTTTGTTTTTTTATATATTTTTTAGCTTGAATAATGGATATTCACTGTACATGTACAGTACATGTGTGAAAAAATGTTCAACTACGAAAAGCCTTGTTTCGAAGGTAAGAACTCTTGTTTAACTCTTAATCTTATATACCGGATGGGCAAGAAAAACTGTCACCAATTTTCAAATAACTATATTTCACCGCTTAGGCTCTAGACGAAATCTAAAATTACAGTATGAAAAGCTAAATTAAATATCTTTCCAATCATATATATAATTTTATGCTATGGCTTCTTCCGTAGTTTGGCCAAAAAAAAAAACAGTGCTCTAAAAAACAAAGTTGTACTTTTTGCCGCTTTTTGTCTGAAGTGAGCTTTCACGATGCATAATTTCAACACTACGTTTTACACATTTGGTCTGTAAATCTGCATCATAAAAGCCGGATAATATTCGTATTACTAATTTAATGCTCCAAACGTCCGTTTTATTTAACAGTCATTTTTAACTTTTGCGCTGAATAGTTATGCTATGCACTGAATTCCCCTTGTACTTGTAGATAATTATACAAGATTTTTTAGGGTATTTTCGCGCAACCATTGCGACCAAACTATGGTAGCCATTGCATAGAATTATATTATATATATATATATATAATAATAATTTTCGTTTTTGTGTAGCTTAATTGGTTCAAGAGCAATCGCTCTTTGAAAATTGATACAGTTTTTTTGGCTCACCTGGTATATTATTTTGTTATATAGAAATATTTACTCATTTTTATAATACAAATTGTCCACTTTGGGTTACATTACTTTTTTTATATATTAAAATGCAACAAGGCGAATTCAAATTTGAATCATGTTTCATTTGAGTAATAGAGCCTATCTTTTCCGAGTGGAAGAAAATTCGGTTTTAATTTGAACATACGTTTCATAGAAGAAAAAATTTAAGTTTGTTTTTATTTGATAAAACGGCACACGGTGTGTTTTAAATATAAAAAAACGTAGATGAACTAACTGAAAAAGCGCGTTTAGGGGGGGGGGGGGCAGTTTTGGGTGAACAGTCGAAGTTTTGGGTTCTGCACTGTTTTTGACGTCATGAACATTGTTTCCTTTTATTTTTATTTTTTGTTTCATGTTCTTCCGTTGTCGCGGATGTTTATTTTTTTCTATTTTTTTTTTCTGTTTTTATCTTTAAAAAAAAAAGTTTTTTGCGTCGTCGACCTTGGCACCTAATGGTGCGTAAATCACCTTAAGACAGTGGACTCCGTGAAGGTGAAGAAAAACGACCACTACAATTCATTCTTTCATTCTCTCACACTCTAACATTCCACGATTTTTGTATGAAAAGAAAACAAATAGTGTTAAATGAATCTTGAGTATCTGCCTATTTTTTTTTTCCATTCGCGAATGATATAGAAAAAAAAGTTGTCATCCACAAAATTAACATCTGACGTGCGTGGCTCCGAAACGCGCGAAATGTTAAACCTCGCTAACCGGACGTGATCTCCTAAATAATGAATAAATTATAAATGTAATAATATATAGAACTGATTATCAACTAGTGTCCATTGGTAAATATACAAGTTTAGATTAGTTGATTTTATCTAACCTAAACTGGAACTTATAGCCAAGCTCCGCAAACGGCTTTTTCGTTAAAGGAAAAGTACCCTGATAGTGAGTCATCTCGTCAGTATATTCCACATCATTAATACAGTTTGTTTATGATCATATTATGATGACAGTTGTGTATTGTAAGTTATATATATATAGTATTTATATTATATTATGATTCAAGGTAAGTAATTAAAATCTAAAGGGAACAATAAATTACTGTTTATGTCACTTGAAGTACGATTCTGAGTTCGCTATTATTCACTGTTATTATTTTATTATTTATTACTCGGCCGGAAATTAGCCAGACATACATCATGATACATAAAACGATATACCAATTCGATGTTCTAACTATTCAAGCATTAAAAATACATAATTTTTGTGTAGTTTGTTCATTTATTTTTGTTTCATTCGTTAATTACTATACCCCACAACCAAAGTCATAGGGTTTCACTTAACAAAAATTAACAAGCACGATACATAATAACAATATACTTCCAGATACATCAATATACACAAAGATAAAAATTATCGTACATAAAAATAATATAGTCAACTGTATATTTCAAGTACACACTATTTGTCAACTCCGGATTGATTAATTTAGAGCTCGAAGTTTTTTCGACAGATCACACTAAATGATTACAACATTAATGTTTAGTGCATCAAAGGACATAACCAATGTACGTATCTTATTATGTTTTAATATAAGTATCGATAATATATTTTAACTGAGCTAAACCGAAAACATATGACAGTCAATGTCGCTCAATTTAGTGCACACCCCTTCGGGGCGTTATGAACGGTATTAGTTTAAATGTGTACAATCACACTGTTATAGTATGCCACCGAGTATTTCAAGCGTTGTACACAGAATAATCTATTTTCTTGCGAACAAGCTTCTAGAAAAAAAGGGAGGCGAAACGTTGGGTAGTGGTTTTCATTTTACCTGGTCAGTCAAAAGTGGCATTTTTATTTGTTTGTTTTTTTTTGTTTTTTTTTTGTTTTTATTTACCTGTCTTCTCAACAGAAATAGAGTGTTTATATACGGGGTGTCTCAAACTTGTGGCCCTATAGGATCTTTTATTAAGATATGGATAAAATATGTATCATATGTACGGTACGTAGGAAGTGTGGAAATATTCAAAGGTCTTGCGTTGAACGCGTTCGAAATGTATTAAAGTAAATTAATGTCATTTTGAACATTGATAAGCCACATTTTTGAAATTGTTTAGGAGAGCCGTTTTTCTGGTGAAAAACTCCATAGAGTACCATATTGAGCGACAAGGTGATTCACTCTATATTATGCGGTCATTTTATGAAAAATCTAGGAAGTGGTGAAATTACAAGCTAGTACTGAGGGACAGTTTGATGTCGAAATGTTATTTTGGGGAAAACTGTGGTTTATCACTACATTGCCTGGAGCCCTTCAATTAAATTAAAAACATTTGATCGAACGAAGTAAGGTCTATGTTTCGAAAACTAGGACGAAATGGCATTTGTATGTCTGTGTGTGTGTGTGTGTGTGTGTGTGTGTGTGTGTGTGTGTGTGTGTGGGTGTGTGTGTGTGTGTGTGTGTGTGTGTGTGTTTGTCTCGCGATAACTTGCAAACGGTTCAATGGATTTACTTCAAACTTGCACAAGTTATTCAGAAGGACTTTCCACAAAATCCATTAAATTTTGGTTCCAATCGCATTCATTTATTTTTTTAAATTAATTTTTTAACTGTTTTTATTAGAGTGAGGTCAGCTGTTTACAGAACTACTAGTTCAGTGGGTTTCTTTTCTTTGGGGCCAGACCTTTGGGACACTTTGTATATTCATAATTGTTTCTTTCCGGATCGTAACCCCCGCGTAAATCGAGTTCTCACTTTCTAACATTACAAACTGCGCTTTGCATAACTCTTTTCTGTCTCGTCCAATAGGAGGAAGCTTGAGCGAGATTTTCGTGGTGTCGGTAGTCGAGTTGACTAGCATATCGGTACATAGTGAGTAGGCGCACGCCACGCGCAGACTCACCACGTGGACGACTCGAGTCTTTTACTACGTTTTGGTGTTGACGACGACGAGAAGTGCGAAAAACAAACCGAAAAAAAAAGGAGTCATCCCACGCGCTCTTGACGGGTGGTAGTAGGAGTATGACGATGATGATGGTGTTGTAGTAGTTTGTAATACCAGTGATGCGACAGAGAACGTCGACATCTAGTAAATCGACAAAACGACGTCGATGGGTCGGCGGCCAACGCGACGCCCACGCACAGGTAACGTAGAAAATACACACATAGTGAGTGAGTGTACGAGTTGGTGTGTTTGTACTGTCTGTGTTTATGTAGTGGGCGGCGAAAAAACGTGTTGTAAGACACTTATCATCATGGGCGAGAGAGAAAGAGTATCATCTGCTGCTACAGTAAAATGTTGGGTACACTAACATAGCACTGCGATGTAGTAGTCGTTGTCGTCTGGCAATGTACCGAACGATGCAGTTGTTGAAACGACTTGTAAGTACAGTACAACTCTACAGTGCAGTGCTAAACTCGCAAATTTTGATAATGGGATTACTAACATGCAGAGAAGCAGTTGTATATTGTATGAACAACGTACAATGTATGGGTAAACTTCATTCGGGAAATGGTGAGTCGTGAAAGATGTTAAATGGTCCTTGTTGAGGGATGAAATGTCATCGATTTGTGGTAGCATTCAATATTTCTTGTCAGAATCGGTTTTCGTGTTTCACATTTACTTAATTAGAAGAAACAAGCTTGTTAATCAGTTTTAGCTTTCGACCGGTTTAACTCGTTGGGTGAACAAGGTGATGATATTTTTTTCTGTTTTTATTTTTTCATATATATTCATATATATATATATTTATATATATATATTTATATATTATATTCATATATATTTTATAGATATTTTGAAATTTATGTATGATTTCTTTGTTTTGTTAATAGTAACGTTAACGTGTAATGTTTTTTTTTTTATTTTATATATTAGCTCGTTAAAAGTTTATATCAGCGGGTATACATATACCCGCGGGTATTTATAACCCGCATGTCATACAGGTACATCGTATTAGGTGTACATATAAATTTTATAGGATGTTCAGATGTAAAGTACTATACTGTACGAACAGAATGTTCTTAGCTTTTATGCTAATTTATATGTAAATACAGTGGAATCCTGTTATTATAATCGCGGATAGTGTTATCAATCGGTTATTTTTATCATTATCAGTCGGTCCCAAAACACTGTCTAATGTTTTATCTCCATTGTTTAATGTTATCAGCCGGGCTATTGTAAAGCACTAGTCTCAAAGATCACAATAACCGGATTCCAGTTATATCAGTTTCAACTGTATATACTACTTAATATAATCGTTGTAGAAGTGGGTTAAATGTACAAGAGTTTTTGATACATTATACGTAATGCAAAAAACCGCTTAAGACGCTATTCAATGAAGACTATTAACTGATTATTGTTTCTCATATGGGGGAAACGTTATAAGGCTAAAACATTTACTTTATCCTTTAGAAATAGCAAAACTATTTTCTATTAAGGAGCGAGTATATAACAATACTTAGAGATGTATTTAAGTTTTAAAATGTGTGGAAGTCCTCGGCTTATGCGATTTTGGTAATATGCGACGAGAAACGTTTTTTCTCAGATGTTCGTTATAATGCGAAGAAATTCTGATTTTTACGATTTTGTGAAATATTTTAGAATATATTTTTAGTAAAAAAAATTATTTTTTTCTATCTGGGAAGGTTTAATCGTATTAAACGGGAAATTGGTAACTTTTGAATTATAATTTTAATAATTGATTATGATTTTAAAGTGAAAAGAAATTTTGATGACCAAACAATTCTGTAAGTGAAAAATAAGGGGTGTGTTTTCGGTTACTTATAAATGCACTAAAAAATGCATGTCAATTGTTAATTCTTTCTGATTATCCCAATAGTCAGTATTTTGCTTCATAACTAGTTATTCCTAATAGTTATTACTAGCTTATTGTTTATTAAGTAGGACTCGCGGGGACTACTAGAATTTGTTACTTGTTACTGCAATAAATTGCATGTCAATTATTATTATTCTTTTTTTCTGATTATTTCGAGATTGTGGCTAGTTATTATGCGAGGAAACTTAATTTCTTCAACACAAGTATTGTGTGTATTGTAGTTGATTGGAGTCGGTTTGGTTGTTCGTTAACCTTTAGCGCCCCCAAACGGCGTCGTGTCGACACCAACTCTCACCCCTTTGGTCACGAATCTGTTTCATCGGATGCAAATGACGGGTCCTCGTGCACGAAAAAGGTTTTTCAAACGCTTGATTCATCGTCGACCAGACCTATATAACGTGAAGTTTTATTGTACTCGGATGTATGAGGAGAATAAGGCGCAACACCTGTGAGCTTAGTTCATTATCTCTCCCGTTCATACTTACGTACGAAGCGTACGTCTGTGTGTGCAACGTTGGTTTTTATATATATATATATGTATATATACATATTTTATGTTGTTTTTCTTCTATTATGCAGGTGCGTTACGTAAATTTGCCTTGCGTTGTGTATTGTTTGCCAAGCGACAGCAGTTTTCTCAGAAATACAACTCATATATCGTCTCTTTTGCCAATATCTGTTTTTTTAAATATACTGTGTATATACAGTAACTTATATTTGTATACAGGGTGTCCCAAAAAAAAACTTTGAATGATTATAAATATCACGTTTATATTCAGTTTCATTTGAAATTTAGATGTGAAAGCTACGTCTATGTTTTTATAATTCAAATTGAAGAAGACTAACAATGGCTTCGGACGATATAATGATAACCCTCATTTTTTGAAATTGTTCAGGAAAAAGATATTGTTCAGTTTTTGGTGGTGACTAACTCCATACCATAGAGTACCGTATTGAGAAACAAGGTGATTCTCTATATTATGCTGCCATTTTCTGGAACATTCAGGAAGTGATAGAAAGTTTAATGTGAAAAAAATATCATTTTTGGAAAAAATTGTTACTTGTCACTATATTGCCAGAAGCCCTTCAAATATAGAATTTTTTTAAGGGTTATGAAAACGTTTTAAATTGGTGGCTAGTATGATCCAGGCACTGCTGATACCGCAGATCAGTGGAATTATACAAACATCACTGATTTGATATTTGGACATATTCTCTTTCAAAACTTTCAATGGCTAAACGATAGAGATTAAAACGTACGATGCTGCTACAACAGCTTCTCTGCAAGTCACTCATACTATTCAGTGGAGTTGTTTTAGTTCGTAGTTGTTACGCGTCTTTAAATTCGTATTAACCATGCAGGAACTGAAATAACTTCACTGAATAGTATGAGTGACTTGCAGAGAAGCTTTTGTAGCAGCATCTTACTTTTTGATCGCTATAGTTGTATCAATTTTTATTGGATTGTTGAAAATAAATGAAACGACACTGGGATTATGACTAAATCGAACCTCGGCTACAATTTCCTAAATATGACTTGCCCACTTGAGAAGTAGCACCTTGTATATTAAATTCATTAATAAAGTAGGTAATGTATAGTAAACTATTAGAATTTTAGTCAATAGTTTTTTTTTTTTATCAAAATGATCGAAAGTTTATTTTATTTTTATTTTTTATTCATTCGACCATTCTGGTCACTCAACAAACAGCTAAAACAATTCAACAACACAAAAGGAAGGGAACACAAC
>JAQIWH010006044.1:0-13533 GCA_034695005.1 Cryptops parisi
GTTTCTTTTAAATTGAAAAAGTAACAAATAACATCTATAACCAAACAAGTGATAAGAAACAAGTACTTGAAAATGCTCTTTGTATACTGAATGTACATACATTACGCTAAAAAAATATCCATTTTTATACATGTTATGCGAATTAAAATTTATGCAATCTTTTGAGTAATTCGACATTCAATTTATGCGTGTTTTGTATTTTACTCAGCAAAACTCTATTACAGAGACAGCTTTGACAAAAAATCCACTTCACGTGTCAATTTGTTCGAAATGACAACATGGATCTGTCAACGTTTATTAGAATAAAATGTTCCACAGACTATGTATATGTTCAAAAAAAGTTCAGCTCTGTGGGTCATTGAAAACCTACCAAAAAACGAACTTAAAAATCTCTAAGCGCGACAATAAGGGTGAAATTAAATAAAAAGTTGTAAAAAATAAAAAGCGAAAATGCAACAAGTGAATCTTCATGAAACCATTGTTTAACTTCAAACTGAATAAATAAACTAATGAATAAACTTCAAACTAAATCTTAACCGGGAGGCCGTAACATCAAGCCTCACAAAAATTCATGACGTTCGCAATAGATTATGACATAGTCTTAACATTGGATTTAAAAAAATACAATGCAGATGTCACTTGCAATGTATAGAAACCAGACATTTATATAGATAGCGTCCAAGCATCTTTTGGCAAAGTCACTTTGTATACAACTGTTGAGATTAGTTAAGGTTAATGTAGGTTAGTCAACAACATTTTCTCTAAAAGTTTCAACCCAAACCTAGTTTTGAACCGAACCTAAATTCTTGCTTACGATAATTATTCGAATGTTAATTTCATACTTTGACTAAATCAGGCTTGCCGTTTTACAGTATAAAATGCTTAGATTCTATACGTTGCCAGCACCATATAGGAAGAAAGAAAAAACAAAGAAACAAAGAAATAAAGCTAGCAGCCGTGTTTCTGCACGTGACCATTGTTTATCTTCAAAACACGAGCTTTAA
Organism: Cryptops parisi; assembly: GCA_034695005.1. Lineage (NCBI taxonomy): Eukaryota > Metazoa > Arthropoda > Chilopoda > Scolopendromorpha > Cryptopidae > Cryptops > Cryptops parisi. The sequence continues at coordinate 1,005 of JAQIWH010006044.1, forward strand.
TAATTTTAAAACAAAAACAGTAAAGAAATTAAATAAAGAAATAAATTATGCATGTGCTTGTACACGAGCGATCGTAGTTTGATTGAATTACAGACCGAATAACAGAATAACCGTTACATAATGATAGAAGGATGATGTCAGCAACATTTTTCGAATGAAAAAAGACAAAAAAACAACAGTTAACCATCGAACACGTTGAATTGATTTTAAACCGATTAATCAATTTCTAATTAATCTTCCTCTCTAAATTTCAGGTTTAATCAATTTCGTCCTAACCGTTAGCGCGAAGGAAGCCAAAAATTTGTTTCACTAAATGCATTTAGAAAACATTGTACGTTGCTAAAACCTTAATGAAAATTAATGAAACCAATAATTGATAACAAAACATAGCAAAAGCGTCGTACAGGAACAATAACTTATACGCCGTTATTAAAAGTAATTAATTAAAAACCTAATTCGAAAATACAAGAGGATTTGAGTTTAATTAATAGGTAATGTGTGTCAAAATTTATATACGTGAAAGCATCTCTTTAAAAGATTCCAATGCAAACCTAACTCAATTCAAATCTTCAACAACAACAAAAAATACGATACATCCCAAAATTATTAGGCTTCCGAAAAGGAAAAGTGATTTTAAAACGATTACCATGCAAAACTTTGAAAGCCTCAATTTTTCTGAAAACATGACCCATTATTTTTTTTTCACTCTTGTTAAGAAGAAAATAATAATAATAATGAAAAAAAAAATTGTAGACCCAATTTTTAATCGAAAAACCCACCGAAGTGTTTAGATAAGCAAATTGCAGAAAGCATACGGCATCGTACGGAAAAATAGGAAATGGGGAAAAAATTAAGGTATAAAAAAAAATAAATTATTAAAAAAAAAATTAAGGCAACTAACTTGTGCCGAAAACCGATGAGGAAACGGTAATGAGAATTACACCACTTGATGAGGCTCCAAAAACGCAGAAAAGAGGAGTAAGAAAGAAAAATTATTCAGCAAAGCAGCAAACGAGATAAGGATAGGAGAACGAACGTCATTAATTAAACGGTTGCACGCCATCCAACTTACACAAAATGAGAAACGGTTTTAAAACTGTGTATTTTTTTTTTCTCTCTCCGTCAAAAAAAAAAAATTTTTTTTTGTCTGTGTGTGTAAAAAATATATGAAATAAAAATTAAGTAAAAAAAAAATGAAGAGCTGCCAAACCAGACACAAAATTAGTGATAAGAATGAATGTGAACAGACTATCGAAAAGTCAAAGAAAGTTAACGACACTCTAAATTGTCTAAAAAACTAAAACTGAAAAAAAAAGATGGGTTTTAATTAGTAATTTCAGGTAAGTGAATATTTCCTGTACAGTTTCAACGAGTAGATTTTTTTTTTCATATCGTTATTTTGAGATTTGTGTTTAAATAGAAAAAACATTAGCTTATATAGTGAATAAAATTAGCGTTGATTTTTTAATGTAAATGCGAGATAAAAGTTTTTGAGAAAAAAACAAACAAATAATTTTGTTTTTAAACTTTCGTTTTTCACAAATACTAAATTAAATTTAAAGACAAAGTTTTGTTTCAAATAGATACATCTTGTATAAATCCCCACTAATATATAAATGCGAAAGTCCGTCTGTATGTTTGTGACTCCACCACGCAAAACTACTGTATTATTCCGATTGACTTAATTTTTTTGTCAGCATATTAGGGGTCCCAGACAAAATATTAAGTTAGTTTTATCCAAATTGAATGTAAGTTTCGATAACTAATCTCGAATAATCACGATATTCTTATAAGCTTCGTGCTGCATGCAGCAGTTTGGAGCGGATGTTGCGCCTGTGCATGACGTACTACGATAGTGATACGTCATGACCCGCGCGCGATGGTTGGAGACAACATCGGGTGCGAGCGCGAGTTTGCACTACACACTTTAGATTTAATAAAATTTCAGTTAAACCCAAGGTTTGTTGATTCCCGTTTTAATTGTTTAATTGTAAAACGACCACGAGCGAAGCCGCGGGTACCGCTAGTATATAAGGCGGGCCCAGTTAATGCAATTACATCTTTTAGACCGATTGCGAATTTACCCTGTTAACACATAAATTACTGTTTGAAGAAGCTAAGAACTTGATCAATGACACCATCCAAGCTTTCAGGGTTGCTCCTGGCAAGCTAGCACTTTTCCTACTATATAGTCTATATAAAGGCTTAGTGTTCATTCTGGATAAGCATTTTTCATGCATCCTTTTGGCCGCGGATGTCTCTAAAGCATTTGACACACTATCAAGGTGTGCCATAGTAGAACAACTATTGCGTTTTGGCTTATCTTTTCAAAAGATAAAACTCATCGCCAATTATTTCCAAGACAGATACTTCCAGGTGGGAGAACACTTTCAAGCTCGTCTCGAGTCTTAAAGAAGTGTTACTCAAGGAACTTCAATAGCATTCTTGTTTTTCTTGGTCATTACTAACACTCTATTCGATGTTGATCTTCATGCTAATATATTTACGTATATCGATGACAACTTTCTCGTCTTACCATTTCCCCGTTATGAGATCAATGTTGCAGAATATTTGATTCAGTCCGATTTAGACCGCTATGGTATCAAAATAAACAAATTTGTCTTAACCCTCTTATGACGAAACATATAATACACCGCTGTTCGCATGAGGTAGATAATTTTAAAATTCTGAGAATTATTTTTGATTCTCACCTCACTTTCGCAATGCACATTGAACTCTTAATCACTCGATTGAATAGGTTAACCGTTGTCGTTAAACGCATTAGGAACATTTTAACTAACGGAGAAATTTTTTTTTTTGTAAAAACAAAAATTGCCGCAGTTGTTAGTTACGGTGTTCTTCTTTGGGGCACTGCAAGGACCTTTTGCCTACAAAGAATCACTGTGGCTTATAATAATTTGTTACGTTCACTCTACCACTGGAATAGATACCAATCTATCTTCCAAAAGTGTGGTATTCAGAAAATCTTCACGCTTAAACAACTTATCAAATTTCATCAATTAAGAGAGATTCCAAAATTTTTATTAAACAGCCAACATCCATTTCATTGTTATCAAGAACATTTCACTTGGAATGATACTAGTAGAACTATTAATAGCTCTAAATTTGTTACCAGTGATATTACTTCAAAGTGGCTAGATAGAACCTATCCTTTTGTATACTTTTCTTCGTCGAAACGGTTCCTCGTGAAACCGGTATTTTTCGTTCTTCTAATATTCAGTTAATTTGAATATGTGACCAATGTTAAAGCGATTTTTATTTAAAAGACTTAAACAACTTTGCTACTCGTTAAAAGTAGTTAAGAGTTGCGTTTATTTTTATGTAGTTACAGTATCACCAAGGATGTGAATAATAAAGTCATTATATGAAACTTATTTTCCAGTTTTAGTTATGATGTGAAATAGTTTTATCGTGTTTTCTAAAAATTTGCTTGTTTAAAAAAAAAATGATTCATATGTTTATTTCTAAACAAAGATGTAGCTCGCAGCATCAGAAACATTCTACCTAACGAAAAAAACGCTTCAATAGCTCGGACTTAACACTACATTGATCCCTCATGATTTGATAGATTCAATTGTCACGCGTGAGTAATCTGTGCACCGAATTTTAAGTCCCTACGATACACGAAACGTGGTCAAAAATGACATTTACTATTTGAAGCAGTTGAACCTTGTTGAAAGCGCGAAGTGAAGTTAAATAAAAGGTTGTAAAAAAAGGTGTTTTAACTGACATTTGGTTTAATGGCACGTTTGTTATAGCGGCATAGTATCATTTAATTTAAAAATAACTTACTTTAAATAAAAAGCTAGTTTAATTGGTACTTTTTTGTTTAATCATGTATTAAACGTAGTTCACGATACGACACTTTAATGACACAGGCTCTCTGTAAGATCTCCATTTAACGCCACATTACATTTAACTGCAAATTTCAATTCAACATTCTAGATGAACTTTTTTTTTTCATCCTTTCCAAAATATTATGATACTGTCTGTAGCTTTCAACTGTAAAAATCTTTTAATTTCAACAAAATTCTACGACTACGAAAACATATTAAAACAGCACGACAGTTTAAACCACTTTCACGTCTGATTCGTTCATTCTATATTCAGTTACGAAAACGTCTTTAGCAAAACACTCCCTGTATATATGATTTTTAAAGACTAACAAGCAGAGCAGTCATTTTATTTAATGTTTCCAAAATTGAAGATTGTTGGGAATCAGCGACCATTTTGTGTGCGCCTTTTCGTAGCAAAATCCTCCAGTGGGTCGTTATGACGTCACCCAAGTGTGCTTATCGTTTGCCGAAATACGAGGAAGCGGAGTGCGAAATGACGTCATAATTCGTTCACTCAAGACCCTGTGGCCAAGAGAGAAGTTGGCAATTACCTGCATGCGTGGGCGTTGAAGAGGATTGGGTTTGTTTATGAATGGACTGTACGACATGAAAGAAAAGAGGATAGGAGAAAACGGAAATGGTGTTGCAAAGGAAAAGTGGGGGAACACACAGCGGATGATTCCCATGTGAGTCAGGGGGCTGGCAAAGGTAAACGAGTTATCTTACAATAACAGTGCAAACTCTCTGGAGATTATTACATACCGGTAGCGGTACAACCAACCCACCAATCAGCAAAAGGGCCTCGCGGATAAATAGAGTGACAAAAGGTATCGAGTTTTTCCTAAAACCGATAGCCCATATATTTTGGACTATCGCCATTTCAAAGCAATATTACGTTCGATTTAGGATGAAGAAGTTGTAGTACATCAAAAATGTTATTTAAAAGGATAATAATTTTGTAATTTTTTGGACTACATTGGACTCATTCGGCGGGTCTCGTTTTATGTGATTTTTGAGTACGGATTCAATGCGTTGAGTGGAATAACGGCGTAACTCAAAAAAATGTAGTTTTATGAAAAACGGCAAAAACTTCTGGCATTTTCAAATTTCAGTTTAAACAAAATTCCTTCAACTGTATATTTATAGAAGAAAAATAAACAAGTTTTGCAAAAAAATCTGCTAACTTTAGTTGACAAGCCTCAAGTTACGGGCTAAATTAACAGTGCAATTACGCCGTTATTCCAAATATCGTGCTAATTTATAAATTCGTTTACGCCGTTTTTCTAAAGTTCAGTATTTTTTTATTGTTTTGAAAGCGAAGCGAGCGAGCGAGTGAAATAACCAGAAAGTGAAGCGACAAAAATAAATAAATCACAAAACACTACAGATTAACAATAGTCGCGTTCCATATTCTTGCTCCAAAGAATTCGAGAGCTTTTGAATCATCATATCTGTAAACAATTTTTCACTTTGGGACATATAAAAAATAAATAAAGTGCAAATTATTTATTGTCCAATGTCTTTACGTTATAAATTGGTCTAAAACTATCCAATATATTCATTTCAAGGAATAACGACGTTAGTGGATTTAAGCCGACACTCAACTCCTCGATTCCATTTCGGCAAGTTTTGTTTCGTGTAAAATAAAATTTAGATTTTATGCAATTTCTGAGTAATTAGAAATTCGATTTATGTTGAGTGATTTTATTTTAGCTTTCTGCAATTTTTGATTCAATTTATGCGATTTTTGTTACATTGGACTTGTGCGGTTTTCGAGTTATGCGGTTTTCACTTTATGCGATATATTTGGTAAATTGTACTATACAGTACATTCTAAAACTCCTGTAGATGGCAGTATACGTTCAATCCCCAGCTCACTCACTCACAAACTAACAAGTGAAGCTAACATAAAACGTATAAAAAAACAAGTACAATATGGTTTCACACATTTTTGCCATAAACATTTTTTGAGATTTGTTTAACGATCGAAACTTTTTTTTCGTCCATGCCTAAAGGACTTCTTTGCTTTATGTGTACCTTTCTTCAAGTTGCAAGAATATTAAAATTTAAAAATTAATGAAGGCGTTAGAAACGAAGAAGAATTTTAAAACAAAGGTTTCATGAACATGTTTTATGATATGCACCGGTGTTCTGCATCAAGTCAACTTACAGGAAAAATACACTACGTGCTGTGTTAAAAACTACCTTTAAAAACTATATTTCAGTGGAAAAATATAATCGCGTTACAAAAATACTTAGAAATGACGTCACTACTAGGTTACTTCATAACTGTACACTTTAAATTATGCACCGGTGTATTACGTAACGCTAACCTACAGGAAAATTGTTTCCTGTGTTATGTTGAAAAGATAATTTTTAACAGATGCATTGTAGCGAAAACATAACTTATTATTAAACTTTATTTTATTTATTTATTTATTTATTTTTATGTGATTTAGTGATCAAAGAAACGACCCTCCTTAACTGCGGGTTTTGCTTCCGCGAATCAACCAACCGCGTATCGAAAATAATCGATATTCGATATTTTGAAAAGTTTCATTAAGCAGAAGTTAAATTTTACCCGCGTGGATCACCATGCAAAACTACAAACATAAAATACATACAAAAAGAAATGGGGAAAAGAAAAAGTTAATAAAAATATATATAAAAACACATTTGTTTTTCTTTCTGTCCGTGGAAAAATATTTCCGTGATAACAATTGAAAAGTCACTTCACACCCAAGGAAAACAATGGTTATCGTCAGTGTGAACAAAGAAAACAATATTTGCACGTGCTATAATAGCATGGGTTACTTGTCACAAAATAAATAATCTACAGGGTGATTAAGAATAAATATTAAATATTTAACTTTCAGAGGGTGATAGAGGGCATGAAATAAAACGTCCTTTTATTAATGAACTATAATCCGGAAGTAATTAAAATTTTAACCGGACTTAATAGTAATACAATTACTTAATTTTGTTTATTTTGTTGCGGAATTATTTCAGGACTATATCGTATTAATAAAAATCATGTTTTTTTACGAACCCTCTATCACCTTCTGAATCACCCTGTAGAAATGATAGTAATTATAGATTTATGATTTTTATAACAAAAAATCAATTTAAACAAAATAGAAAAATCTTATCAAGTGGGATTTATTTCTAATACAAAAAAATTTTATGAGCGAAAATGTTTTAATCAGAATTCAAATATTCAGTGAAGCATTTATTACAACCAACTTATTCTACGAGGAAACCGCATCTTAAACTGGTTCCAATTTATACATTTTTATTAAGAAATCTACATGTAGAAAAAAAAAATTTAAAGCAACGGAAAGTGAATGCAAACGAAATTTGACAAGAGAAAAATTTCTAAAACGTTCATTCAACGAGTAGTGCAAAGTTGTAAACAAATGGCAAACAACGCTTCTTCCATCAATTACCCAGCATGCCACATGCATCATAATGCTATTAGCATTCCCAACGCAAATGGAAGAAAACAATCAATTATTTTTCTCCTATAGGAATAAAAAACACACACACACATATACAGACCCAGACTTTTCTCTGATTTATTCCTGGTTTCAGAAACAACGTCCGTGAAATGAATCACTCATGAATAATGATCATTTACTTGCAACGACATTTGCATCACAGATGAAAAATTTAACTCCACTTACAACACACGTGGAATACTACAACATAATCTATATAATAAATCTTTACATCAAATTCACCTCCCCTTTTGGATGACACTTTTTGTCACAGTTGTTATTCATTCTTGTCAATAAAATTTAATACCATGGTTCGGGATATTTATGAATTTTCGTAGTAAAGAAAAATGTCAACGAACATATTTATGTCATCTAAGAACACCACACACCCTCATCTTAAGAATTATATGTATCACGTGATTTTATTTTTAGAAAACTAAAGGCTATTTTACGTTTGCCAAACTAACGCGAGTTGAAAAGTGTAAAATCGAAACCGGACATATAAAAAAATATTGGGGGGAGGAGAGAGGGAGAAGTTTAGACATCTCTTCGAGATATGTCAATTTTGTTCACATTTCTTATTTTTCGACACCAATCCATATACAAACTTCCATAAAAAAAATATAATAAAAAAAAAATATGAAAAAGAAAAATTTGAAACCCTGTGGAAAAAAAAATGGCCGCCAAATTCCCACAAAAGTCGGCTTCAAATGGAAGGAAAACCGATTTCAGGGGTTTCACATTCGGGAGTTATATAAAAAGATTCTGGCAGAATGGAATTGAAGGAAGAAGAAGAAGAAAAGTATAAAAAAAGAAGAAGAATGGAAGAAAAAAGAAATGAAACGTTTTTTTTCTTCTTTTTCTTTCTTTCGTTCAACAGCCGAGATATCATCCTATCCGTTGTGGATAATCCGACCAAACGAAACTTGCCCACATTTCAAACCAGATTCGAAATCTTTTCCTCACCGTTCTTGTCATCATCGTGAAATCGAAATGTCCGATGAAAGAAAGAATGAAAGAAAGAAAGGATAAACGATTTTTCCCTCTGTCGCTTTTTCTTCGTACTATTTTCTACAAGCAATGTTATCTCAATACTGATCATGGTTAACCACGCGTACCCAAAACAAAGTACATTTTTAATCAACTTTTTAATATTAATTCATGTTTCAAATAATAATAATGTATACCATTCACGTAGATTTACAGTATATTCTTTTTCCGCAAAGAAACACGTCATACTTACATTATAATAAATATCGCTGAAAACATTTTCATTTTATTTATTATACGCGTTATATTAGCTTCACTTGTGACTTTGTGAGTTTATGAGTTGTAAATTGAACGCATATTGACATCTATAAACGTTTATAATTATATACTGTATGGTTCAATAGACCAAAACTCGCATAAAGTGAAAACCGCGTGAGTCTAAATACAAAAAAAACGCACCAATCGAATAAAATTAAATTGCAGAAATCGAAAATGAGATTACCCGAAACTCGCATAAATCGAATATCTCATTACTCAAAGATCGCATTAACCTAGAATGAATCTTAGTATAGTATACAGAGTGTTTTTACAAAGTGTAATCAAATTTGAATCACGGATATAAGGCATTAAAACAAGGCAAATAACCCATATTAACATGGATCCAGTAATGTTTCCTTTGAAATAACAAGGTCAAGTCACGTAATTGCATGAGGCCGACTGTCTCTTAATCGCCGTAGGTATGCAAATAAGTATGCATTTCCAGACCCACGTTTATATAGACTTTTTGCTTTGTTTCTATGTGTGGCATCTGTGGTTGAAATTTAACTATAACTTTCAGGAACACCCTGTATACACTATACGTGTGTACATATATGTGTGTACACTATACTGTACACTATGCGTGTACACTATACTGTATACATTATACGTGTGTACATATAAAAATGATTATGAAGTGTTTCATACACCAATCACTGAATTTCAGAAACGTTATGACTAAAAATCGTTATGACTAAAAATCGAAACTAATCGAAATCAATGTTTATAAATACACTATGATCGTCTTTACAAACACAGAAAACAAAAATTTAGTTATTTGTAATGTTCAAATTTAACCCGGATTTTTTGTAGACGCCAAAATACTTGTTTTCAAGTTTTTTCGTGTCATACAGAATCCGAGTCAATATTGAACACCTCTCGAGAATTAATAACAATGACTAAAGTTTTAATTACTTGAATGTGTGTAATTAATTCACGAAATCACTGAAACGTGCCCTCTGGATAACTCTCGCGCTTTAAGTAGGTTATACAATTAGTGCCTAACTTCGCCGACTGAATGTTAATAACATTTGCATAACATCACGTACGCTTTACTTAACACTTTTCAAAATAATGTTAACCAGAAAAACTATTTGTACGGTTATCTTCAATCATAACAATTTACCGAATCCGTATCAAGTTAACTCTCACAACACGCGAATTCGATTCTGTAATAAAAACTCAAAGCACCAATTCAATCTGACAAAGCGTTCTCTCGTGTCTCAACTCGAGGGTCTTTAACGCAAAGTAGAAAATACCATAATAATAATAAAAAAAAGAAAGATGGCGATAACACGTTCAATGCGGAGAACAATCATCATAAGAGGGGTTTTAAAACCCAAGAGAAAACAACCCACTTCTTTAAACAAACAAAACAAACGACATTTGTCATGCAAATACACTTTGCGGCGATCAGTCGCTAAGAACAAAAGTTCTAAGCACTTTTGCCTTCGATTAGCAACTTTAATCCTTTGTTTTTCTTCCGAGTAGAGGAAAGTGCTTCTTTCTCAAAAAGTGATAAGATGAAACAAACGTCTGAAAGCATTATTTCTTCTCTTCCTTCATCTTACCCTTTACCAAAATAAACCCTCTCTCTCTCCTTTTGTTTCATCTCTCGTCCCACCCTTTATTTTATTTTATTTTTTAAGAGGAAAAAATTCTTTTCCTCTGGAAATCACTTAAGGAAAGCGAAATAGAAAATTCATTCCAAGGCGCTTTTCTCCAATCGTGGTTTTGGCGCGTTCAGTTTAATTTCCTTCGTCGTTTCCTCTTTTCATTCACTTCTTAACGTGTTTCTCCTCAACCTCCTTTTGTTTTATTTCCCTTCCCCCCCCCCCAAAACAAGGGGAAGAAAAAAAAACACACAGGAAAAAAGAAACAGGTTGTTTTAATCTCTTCGCTAATGTTACCGAAACCGGTGTTACTCTCAACAAGAAGAAAGTGCAAAGAGAAATGGCGAACACAAACGGTTTTGTTGTGACCGCGCCAATTCTAAGGTATAGTCGTTTACACCTCGTAGTCCTCAATCATGGTTCTTCCCTCAGGAAAAATAGAAATAAGGAAAGAGAAGAAAAGGTCTTAGGAAAGGGAAAAAGAGAAAAGAAAACGTCAAGGATTTTGAAGAGAAAAGCTGGTTTCGAACTCTTTTGGGTTTTGTTTTTTTTTCAAAGGAAAAAGAAAACAACGAATAAAGGTATCCCAACCAATCACAAAATAAATACACTACAGCGTATCATTCTCCGAACAGACACTTCCGTTAAGAAAACAATCTGAAAAAAAATTGGTAGGTTTAAATAAGATGTTTTAAAAGTAAGTATAAAGAATAACTACATAGGGAAAATAAATTATCATACCGGTACTCTTTATATTAGCTTCACTTGTGAGTGAGTAAGTTATGAGTTTATGAGTGAGCAAACTGGAAATTGAACGTATGATCTGGAAATTGATCTGGAAATTGAACCTACCATTTACAGTTTTTTATGAAAATATACTGTATAGCCCAATGTACCAAACAACGCAAAAATCGAGAACCGCATGAGCACTTCGCATAAATAAAAAACAGCAAAAATTTGATGCACAATAAATTGCATATATAGATAAAATGAATTGCATATAAATAATAAATTACATATAACATTTTAAAGTGTTATAAATTGCTTTAAAATGTAGAACACTTAAAAGCAAGGGTTTCTCTAATGTCAAGCTGCTGAAAATAACTTGTCTAAACTTATCAAGGCGGTGAGTAGGTCTACACAAAGCATTCACTACATTTCAAAGCATTCCCTACATGACAAAGCATTCATTTTATACGTTCACACTTATACGGTAATCCTACTATACGTATAAATCGACTCCACACGTTGACTATACCTTTTACTATTAATGATTACGCCTTCAACAAATTTCCTTATAGCACGTTCTTGAAATAGAATTCACTATTACTTGCGTGCAATCAGTTTTTGATGAACATCATCAAAGCCGTGTCATTTTGTCACCATTTAAAAAAAATGCTTATAAAACATTTTTTTTATTTGATTATATTGCTCTTATTTCAATACTACCGTTTTTGTATTTTGTTCCTATGGGATGCAAACAAAAAATAAATAAAATAAAAAATAAAAATGTGCGTTATATCGATTATTACACTTATATTTAAAACACCCTATATACGTATACCATATATGAAGTAGCATAAAAATGACCTGTTCAAAAAAGTAATTACAATTACTTGAATTCTAATTTCACTACATGATTATTTTAAAAAACTCGATCTAATAGATTATTTTAGTGAAAATAGTATCAGTTGTTATTTTAGGGGTGAACTTGTTAAAACACCAACAAAGACCAAGTTAGAAATCGGATCAATATTTATGGAGATATCATTAAACAGTATTATCAGCTTTATTGTGGTATCTAAACCCCCACGAGGTCTAATTTGTGCTATTGAGTGCAATTCGTGCATTAAAAATACTGTATAGAAAATAAGCATCCGGTTTTAAGTCATTTTTAAGTCATTTTTAAGAAACCATGACACAAAAAAAATATACAAACATATATAAAGTATAAAAAAAATATAAATTATTGCTATTGTCAAAAACTAAGCTATGAAGAGTCATTCACATTAGCAAAAGCCTTGAAAAACTGCACCCTGCGTTATGCAGAAACGTTTGATGAAGCTGTAGCTATGAGCTGTGCTATGCTGGAAAGCTTGTCAAAGCTGTACCTATTAGAGGCGTGCAACGAGCCTGACTGAGACTCGTTTGCCGTTCCTCCAGCGCTGCACCTCCCTTCTAAAGCGATATGAACAGCCGAGTCTAAGGCTATCGGGCGAGTTACTTTCGAGTTTGAACGAACGAGTCTCTCGAA
>JAQIWH010006045.1:0-13529 GCA_034695005.1 Cryptops parisi
TCCGTTACATCGGACATTGGCCAAAAGCCTCGGCCAAGGTGCGAAATGGCTGGTCATTTCCCACTTTGGCCGGACTTTGGCGATGACATATATACACATCATACACATACAAAAGATCGATTAATACGAGCGTTATATTTTATGAAATCTTTGCATAAAATGTCCCAAAATGCAAAATTCCCATAAAGTGACAAAAATAAAGCACGGTCACTTGAGACTGTACAAAATCGTAAAATAGTGAAATGTTCACGCGTGTAACAAGCATCTGGGAATTTATTAAACATTTTGGTAAAATCGCATAAAATGAGAAACTTGCGTGAATCAAGTCTGTTTCTGTACATACTCTAGTCATGCTTTATACCATTTTTTTATATAAAGCTTGATTGAACCATAATTGTTCATGTGTTTGTTGAACATACTCTATCTGTGTATCACATCTGTAATTATTGTGTGACACACTGTGCAATACCATTATATTGATTAATTAATTGAAAATAAATCTCACAAGTAACATGAAATCCAAGTTAGTTGATGCTATGGAAATGATAGTTGGAAAGATTCACATGATCATATGAAAAAATAAAGATAAAGAAATGTAACCAATACCAATTATTAGTGATATATTATTACAGACTCACAACACCGGAAACTAGAAGATCTGGATATCAAAGTTTACAAGATGAAGATGAAGAAAAAGTTGTCCACCAAAAGTCTGTATTCAATGCACTTTGCAGAACTTTTGGAGTACCATTCTTCATCAGCGTTGTTTTGAAATTGATCAATATTATGTTGAGCTTAGCATCGCCACTTTTACTCCAGTAAGTTAATAACATATTTATGAATAAAACTGTTTATAAAATTCAAATTTAAGCAATTTCACTAAATTGTAACTTGCAGAGCGTTAATAGCATTCGTAGAAGGTAACGAACCATTTTGGCATGGCATCATTTATATTGTGATGCTAACATTGCTTGGCATCTTGGAAAGTCAATTTGTTACTCAGTTTTGGGACATCATCACCATCACAGCCATTCGTATGAGAAGTGCGCTTATATCAGCAGTATTTAAAAAAGTAAGTCTTTTTACAAAAATGCAAACAAATTAAAATTACTAACTCATTTGAACACAAATTCTCTGCTTCCGTTCACAACAGTCACTGAAAATATCTCAGACATCCAAACAGACGTCAACAGTTGGAGAAATTGTTAACTTGATGTCAGTAGATACCGAAAGAATGGGCGAAATGCTTATCAACATACCATTAATCTTTACTTGCCCAGTTCAAATTGGCTTTGCCATGTACATGATGTACAATGTACTGGGAGTTTCTGCGTTCATCGGCCTTTCTATTGTAATCATTGTAGCACCAATAAATGGTTATTTGGGTATGAAGCTCGAAGAATGGCAGGTTAGTTTAAGATATTGGCATGTGAATACTGTTAATTTAATTGCTGACACATAAATTTATTGATAGATGAAAGCAATGGAATACAAAGATGAAAGGATTAAAGTTACCAATGAAGTCCTGAATGGAATGAAAGTAAGTGGATGAATTTGGATTGCTTGTTTAGTATACATTGGCTCAAACTATATTTGGACCAATGAATGACCAGCCAGAAAATCCACTGTCATGTTACCAAGCATCATGGTCAAGTTTAAGACTGTATAAGGATTCTACTACATTAAACTTCCTGAAAGTATAGTAGGACCCCTGCTGAATGTGAATACACTCACTGCATTACATAGCAAAGCTTTCAGGTGCTCTGTTTCTATTTTTATTTCAGTACGAATGCTGAAAGTAACTAAAACAAACATGGATTATAACACCCGTAAGACACAGGCTTCGAAAAGCACCCCTAATATTTTCGAATATTTCCATGAAACCGTACTTTTAACTCGACCTGTATTTTGTGTGCTATTGCACAAGGGCTTAACAACAGTATAAAAGTAAAATAAATAGGCCTATACTATACAGTACAGACACATCATGTCATGCGAAAACCTGTGAGAAAAGTTTCAAATGGAATGAACATAGACGTAATTGAAACCTGTCATATGAATGAAACACCAAAATGTTGGGCTTTACTGTAGTAGTTTATAAAGTATTTTAGACAACTCATTGCTTGTTGTTCATTTTAGGTTTTGAAACTCTATGCTTGGGAACCTCCTTTTGGTGATAAAATTATTGAAATTCGACAAAAGGAACTAGATATCTCTAGAAAACTGATTTGGATAAGAGCTTTTTGTTATTTCTTGTTCACGTGCACACCGTTCTTGGTAGGTGTCGAGTAATCGTAATTAATGTAAATGAATGTAAATTATTTAAAAGAAATTTATTACTATTTCAGATATGCATGATCATGTATACGTCATACATTTTCATCGACGAGAGTCATGTTTTAGATGCGTCTACTGTTTTCGTTTCTCTGTCACTTCTGCACATCATTCAAGAACCAATGGGATTCATACCAATTTTAATTGGTGCGATTGTTCAAGTAAGATTTATTTTTAATTTCTTTCTATAATAAGCAGACATTATTAAGCTGAATGTAACTCATAAAAATGTTTTTATAGATGAAAATATCACTTGTACGTTTGAACAAGTTTACGAATTTAGCCGAGATAGATGAAAATCAAATCGATCATGAAATAAGTTCTGGTACCAGTCACTTGTGATTATTATTGTGATTGCAGTATACACTTATAGTGTAATACTTAACTATGTTAATTAATACCGTACACTAACAGTTTCCAAAATTTATATGCCACCGCAGATGCAGTGGAAGTAAAGAATGGGACATTCACGTGGCAATTAGGTGGGGAACCAATTTTGTCCGACATAACAATGAAGATCCCAAAAGGTTCTTTAGTTGCCATTGTTGGAACTGTTGGATCCGGAAAGTCTTCTATCATCTCCGCTTTTATTGGAGAAATGGAAAAGTTAAATGGGTCTGTCAACACTTATGGATCCATTGCATATGTGTCCCAAACTGCATGGATACAAAATGCCACTTTAAAGGACAACATTTTGTTTGGAAAAACTGAAAACGAGACAAAGTACCAAGCGATTCTAGATGCATGTGCCCTTCGACCTGATTTACTTGTTCTACCAGGAGGCGATTTGACTGAAATTGGTGAAAAGGTATTTTTGTTATATTCCTCTATTTAGTCTAATTCTGTAGCTTGAATTGAAACACAGCAATCCCCACACTTTGCGGTATTTAATATTCCTTCTAGAAAGCCCGACCATTAACTGAAAAAATGCTAACAAAAAATTCATGATTTACCACAATAATTGTTATAAATCAAATTGAACTCAAATGAGTCTATGCATATACAATCCTAATTATGTGTATAGTGTAAGAAATTCTGCACTGATAAAATGTATTAAGGATATCAGACATTGGGGATGAAATAAAAGCAGCGTTACGTAGGAAAAAAGTGCTAAATCATACAGCGTTAAGAGTAGGGGATTGCTGTGCATGGCTTCTATTGAAGTACAAATGTTTTCAATGTTTCAATGTTTTCATTGTTATCTTCCAAGGGAATAAACCTAAGTGGTGGTCAAAAGCAGAGAGTCAGTTTAGGACGAGCTGTGTACAATGATGCTGATATCTATCTCCTGGATGACCCTTTAAGCGCCGTAGATTCTCATGTTGGAAAACATATCTTTGATGAAGTCATTGGACCAAATGGATTATTGAAACAAAAAGTATGCAATTCCTGTTCAATGCATCTTTCTATAGAAGGGGGTTTTGAGATTTATAGAATTCTAAACTTTTTTAGACAAGAATTTTAGTAACTCACGGTGTGATGCACTTGCCACAAGTGGATTTCATCCTAGTTCTAGAAAAAGGGAAAATTCTTGAACGAGGAACTTATCAGGAATTGCTAGACTCCAAAGGAACTTTCTATGATTTGATTACCCTCAGCCAGAAAGATGACAAAGATGACGATGATGATGAAGAGGAGGAAGATTTGGAAGAGATGGAACAAGGAGGTTAAAAGAATAAATAAACTTTGTTTTCGAATTTGAACAATAAATTTTGAAGTTAATTTTGTTACACAGAGGAATCCAAGGATCACGTTGGGAGTCCTATTAATGTTACTCCAGAAGGAAGAAGGTAATGAACATCTCCTTTTTAAAGCTTCATCTTAGAAGAATTACAAAATACCAAGTCTTGAAATAAGGTTATACAATAGCGAGTCATCAATTCATGCAATTTCATGTATGCAATTATGAATCTATTAAATTAGATTAAGCGATAATTCTTCTCAGCTACTCGTTACCGGTAAATGCAACAAAATTTTGCTATTATGCGTTTCTCTGCGGTGATGTATATTGACTTTGTTGACTGAAATAGTTGCTTTAATACCACAATGTGTGTCACATTTGGAAACACAAATGCTATGACGCACTTGAATTGCATGAATTACAGAATTTCAATAAAATAAACTAACATTAGATTGTCCATTTTACTAAAATTTTAATATATGCGATGTTGGGTTAACGCAAGGTTTTGGTAGAACAATGTAACCCTTACAGTATAATACTCTAAGAACTACCTGCATTCTTAAAATTCTTTATTTTAAATCACGCCTTGGTTACTCCACTAGATTTTCAAGACAAGGATCCAGAAGTTATAAAAGAAATATATCCAAAACTTCGACTAATGATTCTGAAGTCGACCCATCAGAAAAGACTCAACTTGAACTTGGGAGCTTAATCACTGAAGAAACCGTTGAAACTGGATCGGTAATTCTTCTATCCATAATTCTTGTATCCAACGTGAGCTTTATATATACATCTTTGTTTTTGTTTTGTAGGTTGAGTGGCCTGTATATTTATATTATGCAAAGGCCACGGGTGTTATAACCTTCATTGTCACAATGTTTCTGTTTACCACCTCTTGGGGTCTCGCAAGTGGAACAAACTTCTGGCTCAGCAAGTGGACTAACGATCCCAATTCTACAGTAGTTGACAGGAGAAACATGTATCTAAGTGTTTATGGGGCTCTTAATGCTGTGCAATGTAATTTAACTTCTAACTCGTTCAACACATTCCTAATATTTTATATGTTGAATCGTAACTTTTTCTTTGCAGCTATATTCATATTCCTAGCCTACTTGGTCTCCATGATAGGCTTCTTAAATGCTTCAAAAGTACTTCATTCTGACATGTTGCACAGAATTCTCAGAGCTCCTATGGCGTTCTTTGACGTAACACCCGTAGGGCGCATCATTAACAGATTTTCTCATGATATTGACACTGTGGACATGACTATTCCAATGACTGCAACTTTTCTGATGGAATTGATATTCCAATTGTTAGGTGCCTTTATTGTCATTGCAGTCAGCACTCCGATGATTATTCCTGTTCTTATCCCTGTCGGCATAGGATACCATTTTATCCAGGTGTATAAAATATTCAAATCAAAAAGTTAATTTGTTGATCTCATCTAAAATTTCTGACAATTTTGTTTCCAGAAATTTTATATTTCCAGTTCAAGACAGTTGAGACGCCTAGAATCCAACTTTCGTTCACCTATTTATTCTCATTTTTCGGAAACTCTTAATGGATTAGCAGTGATCCGAGCCTTTAAATCACAGGAAGCCTTCACTGAGGCATCTAATTACAAAATTGATTATAGTCACAAAGCTGCCTTTCCTGCAAATTCGGCCAGCAGGTTGGTGAATGACATATTTAAGGAAACTCAACAATTTTGTTTTATTCCAAACTAAACACAACATTTGGGCATTACTTGGCATTTCAGATGGCTCTCTGTGCGATTGGATTTGTTAGGCTCAATTATAGTATTCTGCACAGCATTATTTGCTGTTCTAGGTAAAACAACCATTGAGCCTGGAACTCTAGGTCTTGCTGTCTCCTATGCCGTAACTGTAAGCTCTTATTACTGTAAGCTCTGTACTTATACAGTATAACTAGTTATCACTAAACTGATTAAAGCGATTGTTGTAATAGATTACTACTATGCTTAGTTGGATCACAATGATGAAAAGCGAATTTGAGACCTATATAGTATCTGTGGAGAGAATTAAAGAGTATTCAGAACTTACTTCGGAAGTAAGTTATAGCAACACGATAAATAACTTTAATTTCCTTAAATTTGTGATTACATAGTTTTTACTTTTGTTAGGCACCATGGAGGCTACCAACCGACAATATCAGTTCTAACTGGCCTACAGAAGGAACTTTACGTTTCAATAAGTATTCTACTAGGTACCGCGAAGGTATGGATCTTGTTTTGAAAAAAATCTCTTGTGACATCAAGGACAGAGAAAAGGTAAATTTACATTTACATTTGCAATTGAATTTAGTCAATTTCAACACTTGAACTATTGTGTACATATATTGAAATTTTCTGGCAGATTGGTGTTGTTGGACGAACCGGTGCAGGAAAGTCTTCAATGACATTAGCACTATTCAGGCTCATCGAACCTGCTGGTGGTTCAATTAGGATTGATAACGTCGACATCTCCGATATAGGGCTTCATACACTACGAACACGCCTTACTATCATTCCTCAGGTACCAATCGTAATGTGCAACTCTAATATCCTGCACCACCTACTTTATATATATACGGTACACATTTTAAACTATTTCTTTCAGGATCCCATCTTATTCTGTGGAACTCTGCGTAACAACTTGGATCCTTTCAACCAGTACACAGATGATGAAGTCTGGTTCGCACTAGAACATTCTCATTTGAAAGATCATGTGTCTGAATTGAATGAAGGTTTGCAACATGAAATTTCAGAAGGCGGTGAGAATCTAAGGTTGGTGTTATTCTATTATGTATCACAGTTCACTGCTACTACAAACATTAACAAGATTTCATAACTTGTAGTGTTGGACAGCGGCAGCTATTATGTTTGGCAAGAGCACTATTGAGGAAATCCAAAGTTTTGATTTTGGACGAAGCGACAGCAGCAGTGGATCTCGAAACTGATGAATTGATTCAAGCAACAATTCGCAAGGAATTTGCAGATTGTACCATCTTCACCATAGCTCATCGCTTGAACACCATCATGGATAGCACCCGCATCCTTGTTTTAGAAAATGGCACCGTGAAAGAATTCGACACTCCTGAAAATCTACTCAAAAACAACAATTCCCTTTTTTATTCAATGGCTAAGAATGCTGGATTGGTTGACTGAATAATACAGATGATGACCGGACTGATTACCGTTTATAATATGAGATACTCATATACGTACCAAGAAGACTGGCTGTCCATGAGAAAAGTACCAAGTGCAACTGTTTGCATAGGGCTTCTAAGTAGCATGTAAATTATGACATATTTTTATATTTAAAAAATCATGCAATCTAATAAATATTTGTTACTCTATTGGTTATTCTACATGAAACATTGAAAATTACACATTATACTTATAGATATACATTCTACATTTTAAAATAGGTTGCTGTATTTTATTAATTTTTTAATATACAGTTTCATGCATCGAACAAAGAAAATCATTGACAGATTCTTTAGATTATCGCAAGGAACGTATGCCTAGCATCCTACATGACCTTAAATATAAAATAAAAAAATTATATATAACATTCCTAAATTCACTAAATAAAATCGCTAAACCTATAGCCGATTGCTTAATTATACTATGAGCCCAAATTTAAAACTAAATTGCCATTGCAAATTCAAAGTGCCCATCATTGTGCCCAAATGTGCCCCTCATTTTCTAATCTAAAAAAAAAAAATCACAGAAAATATATTTAATTTTAGTAGAGGATTTGACACTAGTGCCAAACACTCGCAGGGCCCAATTGGAAAGTTTGCTATATTTTTATTTTATAGTCGTGAGTTACAACATGTGATATTGTGGAGCTCACCATACAGGTAGCATATGGACATAAGTATCAAGTTACGCAATGGCTTTCCGGAACTTTTTGCACGGGGAAAATAAAAAAAATTGCTTCTTCTGGACCCTCTCCCCCGTTACATGCCTTGCAGGTTTGCAACAAGTCCTGAAACACCCTGTAATTCCAGCATGTTATTATTATCAGAATAATATATTAACAATACGTCATCGAAGTTCCGTAATTTCGTAATATCTTGTTACAAAAGTATTTCCGGATTATAGTTTTTTAGTTAAAGATGTCTCACATGTTCTCTTCACCCCTGAAAGTTAAGAACAGTTTCGCTCAACCACCTTGTAATATACGCCATTAGTAACATTACTTTTCATAGTATGCAGCAATTCTAAAAAATTACATTTTCAAACCTCGAATCTTATGATACAACGATAATTTCAAATCTAATTCTTTAAATTTCAGTGTTGGACAGACCATTTCTCTGTATAGTAAGCGCTTTGCTACGAAAATCCCAAGTTTTGGTCATGGATGAAACCACTGCTGCTGTGGACTTGGAAAGAGACGAGCTAATCCAAGCTACCATCGCAAAAAGTTTGCAGATGTACCGTCTTAACGATTGCTCATAAACTGAGTGCAATCATGGATAATACCAGAATTTTAGTGCTACAAAATGGACTTTTACAAGAATTCGATTCATCCACAACCTCCCCCCCCCTCCCTCTACAAGATCATAACTCGATATTCTACTCTGTGGCTAAAGAAACTGGACTTGTTCATTGAAATTTGTTTGGAAAATCAGAGAATAAAATTTTTTGTTGAACACGAATCAACGAAAAGGATACTTGAAAAAAAATATTAGAAAAATTACAAACAAAAAATAGAAGTATTCTGAGCAGTTCATCTATTTTATTAAGCGTCACTATGTATGGAAATTTTTAAAAATCAGTTTTATTAAAATTGTTGTATATATCATAAATAAAATTAATTATACAACTCATCTGAATAAAACTGATGTCTGGTAGTATTTTGTAGCAGCTTAATAATAATCGTCTAGGAGGAACGCTAACGCGTGTAGAAGCTGACGCGTGTAGACGCTGACATACGTGACTAACGCTCGTATTGCTATTTTGATTTGGCAAATTTAAATTACAACAATAAACAAACTGCATTAACATAAGCTGTAGGCAAATTTAAATTACAACAATGAACAAACTGCATAAACATAAGCTGTAGGCAAATTTAAATTACAACAATAACAAACTGCAGAAATCTAGACACCCCATGGCACGGGGGTTAATTTCTAGTACAACAATAAAATGCATGAACATAAGCTGTAAGTAAACTAGACAACCCGTGGTTAGCATACCAACCACCGGGGTTAATTTCTAGTTACCAATAGTAAGTACAACCCATGGTTGGCAGTAAAATATGTGGTAAATCTGAATTCGTGGTATAGATAGACAAGTCACAAGTGACCAGTGTTATATTCAAGTTGTGGTGTACTCTCATTGTATACAAGTTGTGCCACCCCCTTGCAAGGTAAATCATGGTGTTGCAAATATAAAAAGAGCAGCATGAATGGTTCAGTGTTAACGTTCCTGCCTGCTGTCTTAGTAACCCAGATTCAGATCCCGACAAAGGATAAAAGTTTTTTATTTTCTTTAAAAGATGCTTCAGACAGACAAACTTAGACAACTATTATAGAGATATCACACGTCTAAACTAAAGCATGAAGCTGATGCTGTTTAAACAATTATGCAATGAAAAAGTTGATAAAAAAAATATACTGGGTGGTCCAAAACTTATGGCCAATTTTCGAAGTGACAAATAACAAACTTGATTGCCAAGATTATAAGCTCACAGGTCCAATTCGTTGTTTAAAACCAATGCTTACACTTCGAATAATTGACAACAATAAAAAAAAAAAAACACAACTCACCTGCATAAACAACAATTCCTTCAACATAATCTGTATTTTTGAGAGCACAATCCCGAAGTAATAAATTATCCTTTGTAACAGGAATTTTTTCTCCATCTGGATGAATACTATAAATGAAAAATTGAACCATGTATTTTAAAGAAGTCAATATTCAGAACAATGTTTTGTTCCACTGTGACTAGGTATATCTTATTCAAAATACTTTGTGCCAGAAGTATTCAGATTGAGGCTTTGAATGTCTTATAAAGTATTCCAGCAAAACTATCCAAATTAATTTTGTAAATTTAGGTGAATTTTATTTATAGTCGTATGTTTGTGTTTCACCATAGGGCTAAAATTTCAAAAAGCTTTTGTAACTTTAGTATTCTGTTTGTTGGCATTATATGGTTAATGGGCAACAACAGCAAGTTCTTGACTTACACAGATAAAAATTAGTTGGATTCATGGAGATGGGGCTGCATTATAGCTTACTTTCATGTTACTACTAAAAATGTTGTCAATTTTTCTTTTGTTTCTACAAAGGTTGTGTCTTGTTACTGAACCTGTAGTAACTTACTTATAGCATGACATATTATACTAAAGTGTTTATAATATGTCATGCTTATAATAAATGAACTATAAACCCTAAAAATAAGAAACCCAAGAAAAGTAAAAGTGATGAGAAAACATACCAGAGTTGTCCCAGTCCCAGCTTTCTTTTTTAAATTGTTTATTATCATATGGAATAATATATTAGTAACCATTGTATAAGTAATAAAAAATTTCAAACAAATTTCCACATGATAATTATTAGTGGAACGGAGTCCTATGATACCAACGCCTAGGGTTTATCGCCAGTAGGCTTATTCCAAATGTTCAATACTTATATCTTATATATCGCAAATAATCATTAAACATAATAAAAAAAAAACAGTACGGGATCATTTTGAAACCTATAAATAATATAAATCAATTCAGCAATATTGATAATTAGAATGAAAAAAAAATATATCAAAATCAGCTCAAAAAACATGCAATCTGTACTACATGTTCAAAATGGTGGGATTAAGCCTTCACTCTATATAATTTGAATTAAGACCAAACAAGTGGAAAAAAACAAACAAGGTTTTGTTTTTTTCGCTTGTTTCTTTCAAATTTATTTGCCCACATTTACAGTGGAAAACAGTGTTGGCGATGTACTGAATTTTTTATGTACTATTTTGTAGGGTCCACACAAAAGCACAGCCAACTTAAATGGATTTCACTGAATAAAGCATATTACAGTAGCTCCTCTACTAATGAACGAGTTACGTTCCTGACAGTCGTTTGTATCTTGAAATGTTCGTAAGTCGCTAATCAATCATATCAATCATAATTCTGTCTTTGTTTTTATATATCGTTTCTTATATATTGTTTATATATTGTAGAACGATTCATTTTGTAAGAGCGTGCTAAGTTAACCATTTTTTCTCCAGCATCGAGTCTTTTAATGATCCCCACCTTCGTGTTCATTGAGATGGCTTCACTGCTAAGTGCCAACGCTATTACAAACAACTGGGATGCTGCCGCTACAGTGCTGCGCAGGCGTTAGTAGCGGCCAGATTCCGTACTAAGCGGAAATGACGTGCAGAACAAAATTTGATGTTGCAAAAAGGGGAATGGGAACAAAACAAACAAAAAATGTATTTACGATTGTGTTTGTTCGTATCGCTGAAAGTTCGTAAGTCGAAAGTTTGTTAGTAAAGGAGCGCCTGTATAACTAACTTATGGAGCTAAGGCAAAAAATATTATTAAAAACGGTGTTTGTAGAAATTGCATTTTAAGCTTTAATTCTGTTGAAACATTACAGTATATATAAAATAAACAAAGACACATCACATAGACCTAGAAGCTTCATTTAACTTGCAAGGTTTTGATCTTGAATTTTTTTATAAGGTTGAGGTTTGGAACAAATTAACTGTGCAAATCAAGGATATACTTCTGAGCTGGTACTTATCTTCCAGTTAATAACAATACTACAGTGAAACCTGTATTTATCGTTCCCAGATGTATCATTTTCTCAAATTCATAATTTATCTTCTATGATCACTGAGTTTTAGACCCCCACATTTACTATATAGCTTTCCCATATGCATGGATTTTTAAGGCGTTTAATGAAAACAATGAATTGAGGTTTCACTGTATAAGTAACAAGATTCAATAGTGAAAAAACATGGTTTTTAAAACCCAACTTTTTCCACATAGGCGAGGGATCATCGCTACCCCTCTCGCAAGGGATCGTCTCTTATTATCCCCCTTGCAAAAAGTCGGAATGGCCCCCTTCAAGAATGTTGATTGGTTAATATAAATGCTCAATCTTTCAAACAATTATCCAAATCAAAGTTAAGAAAAAGTGGGTAAACTAAGCAGTAGCCTGCGTAAATACTAGTTACTGAAAGCCTTCCTTGGCTGCTTGCCTCTCAGCCATCATAATCATCCAAATCTCATTACAAGTATCTTGTAAGTTTTTACTTCTTGTTTATACAATAACCATTTAATTAATGCAATTGCATTAAATGAATAAAGTTATTGAAAAGAAAACATATTGATTTTATGAAAACCTTTCGGATTAACAAATTCAAGTACGCCTACAAAACGGTTCAAGCGATAAAGTGAAACTTCCTGCAAACTAGAAAGGCTTTCTAAATTAGGCTTTCTCTCAACTGATTTTAAAATTAAACCTAAAAGTTATGTTGTGGTTTGATTAATCCCTCACCTAAAAATAGAAAACACAAAACATATACTTACAGGGATCCATAAAAATGATATATTTTATTATTTGGCAAGTCACACTCTATAATACTGCGGAATAAAGGTGGCAGAAATGAATCTTTCTGTAAAAAAATAAATAAATAAATAAATAAATAAAAGTCAGCTGTTGTTTACATCATTTGCATGCATATATACTATATTTACAACACAAACCCTAATAGCAGAAGATTGCTTTATAAAAAACAAGTTTAGTAAAATTATTCCATTTGATCAGATACCGGGTTATTAAAAAAGAAATACAGACTCTCCTCACTTACAAAACCAGGTTCCGTTCCTACGATTCGGCCGTTAAACAAATTGGTCAATAAGCGAGGAGCTCTCATATACAGTACAAAACATGAAAATGCAATCAGCAAAAATTTATACAATGTACCAAACAAATCAAAGTTTACTCATAATAAAAAAAAACGTTTGGATTAACATTTTCAGTCATCGAATCCTCCCAAGTATAGTGGTTTCAGGTGATCAGTGCACAATAAAGCACACATTTGTATAGAAATATATACCTGGAGAGCTGGTCGTAATGCGAGTGGTCGTTAAACAAGTAGGTCGTTAAGTGAGGAGTCTGTAGTTTCGATAATTTATAAAATAAAAACTATTTAACATATCCAAACTCACAATACACAGTTTTGAGAAGAAATTATGAAAGATTTTTTACAGAAACTAATAGATGTCGCAAGCAATGAGTGGTGGCATCACATGACCATGCATTCAAGAAATTAACTGAATCCAAAGTCATTCTGCCTTCAACAATAGTCCACATGGATTATTGTTGAAATTGATGAAAATAATGTATGTTGCAGTGCATTTAACAAGACTTCGACTACGGCATTGATACAAGCCATGTGACTAAAATTGTACACATCATGTGGGTGGAATTTAAATATTGTTATTTAAATTTAAAATGAAGATGTTTTAAAGATGAGATATGATATGAAAGCAT
>JAQIWH010006046.1:0-13524 GCA_034695005.1 Cryptops parisi
CACACACACCACGTTCCAAACAACAACAAACAATTTTTTCCCTAAACAACGTGCAATATATGTATGTATATCACACGGTATATGTGAAAAAAAAGTTGTGTTGAATTTGGAAGTTAGCACGAAGCTCACACAAAAACACACCTGGTGGAAAGTAGACGTGTAAGTAAACGTTGGCATTTATTATATAGCTGAGACGTGCGTAGCTTTTGCGACTTCGCGAGAGGAAGCTGAACAATCACCTGTTTTTTTCTAAAAAAAGTGAGGGATGCCATACTCGCATCACGAAAAAAAAAGTATAGAATTAAAACAAAAAATAACTAAGAAGGAAAGAGGAAAAAATAATGACCACAAAGTTTGACTTTTAACAAAGAACCATTCTTAACAATTATTAATTTTTGTTGTTGTTGACCTTTTAATCTTTACACTTCAACGTGTGTTAACTTACTCACTCGTTATGAAACTTGATTTGTTTGTAATTTATTTTTTAGGGTATTTCAAACTTCTGTAGATATTTGATCGGCGATTATATAGTATATCATGCACTACAAACTCGAATATCCGAATGTGAAGTGACCAGTCCTATTTCGGATAAACGAAAATTCAGATAATCCTGAATTTCAATGTATATGCCTCGTTTGGTATTTAAACAAGTACGGTACATTAAAAGTGCGTTTTAAGTAAACAGTGCTCTTTATGTAGCCTACTGTCATATACAGATATAAGGTATGTACATACATAATGCAAAAAATCCACAATAAATACGTAATCCGTAATAAGTAGAACCTACGTAGTTATAGATGAAATACTTTTAATAATAAAAATGGTTAATGGAGTGAAAACACTGTGTCGTTTTCGAATAACAACTTGTCAAAACAACACTTAACAGAATTCTTTTATATAAAAAAATTTAACAAAAGTGTAATAAAATTAATGCAACAGCTGGTACACAGTATAAATTCCACCTCGAAAAAAAAATACTTTACATTTTTTATGGTACTTTAATGGTCGAATGAATATTGCAACAGGTTACTCTATGAATGTGATATGTAAACATGTCGCCATAAAATGTTTAAAATATCTGCATATTTTCTGGGAATCTCAGTTTTAAAAAACGGTTTCATTGTCAAACAATAAATTGTACCCTTACAACCTCAATGTTGCAACTTTATGACATCTTAATAAGAATAGACCAGGTCTATGTGTGTGATAGTGTATGTATGTGTGTTGTGTATCAATCACGCTTTAGCCACGTTTTGTACCAGTTTGTCACTAGATGGAGTTGGTTGGTTGAAAGTGAAAGTAACTAATTACAAAGTGAAAGTAAAACAATAAAGTAAAATAATAATGATGACAATAACACCCTTGCCGTGCTTGGCACGGGTCTACTTCTAGTTTGTTTATAAAAAATTTTGATGTGAAAGCCGCATTTTGGCATCGAAAGTATTTGATGAGTAATGGGACGTGTGCTTCGAATAAGAGTGAACCCAACACACAAAATGAACTAGTGAATAGTCCATTACCCCCATTTAATGGGTACTACTATTGACCAGACCATAATAATAACAATTACCCATGTCTCTGCGTATGTATCATAAGCGCTTTTGTGGCATTCTGTCACTTGATGGAGTTGGTTGGTTCATAAAAAGTACAAATATGTTAATTTTGTAGTTTGTATTATTTTGTAATTAGTTAGTTTTGTAGTAGTTTGTATATGGCTAACCAGGAACCCCTATCTTAGATACCATGCTACAGCACTGGTCTACTTCTAGTTATGTATTAAGAAATTTCAGTCCGTTTGGGTTAGCTGTCCGTCCCACTTGTGGCACAAGCCACTAGAAAGATTTCTTGCAGTTGGCTTATGTAATCAATTGAAGTGTGTTTATGATAAAAGTCACTACAAACCACTAAGTTAAGTTATTTCTCGCTCAAATTGAAATGGACTAACCTAACCTAGTACCATATCATTCATAAACCTAAATTCCATTTTCATTGTCTTGCAGGCTCATCAATAAATGGTAAAATGGTCTATGTAAAGTTCATTTATACCACAATGATCGATCATACACGCCAAGTCCTAAGCCAGCTAGCGCCACAAGCGAAACCGGCAATCTAACGCAAAAGCACCTACATTTTAAGTAACAAGCTTTTCATAAAATTTCCAGCGTAAAAACCGCATCAAGAAAACGATTTGAGAAGTAGGCCTAATGACCACGTGTTTCAAATGAAGCTCGCCCCTCAACAAAGTGAACTAGTCCATTATTCCATTTAATGAGAACAAATGGAGTAATAAAAATAAAAATATTTTCATGATGGTATAATGCGCATTTTTCAACCAAATATATTTTTATTTATTTATTATCCGAGAAAAACATTTTTTAATGAGTTTCTTGGGTAGAACTTGTGGATGTTACAACAACTTGCTTCAAAAGGACAATAATGTGAATACAATTTTTTTCTCTAAAGTTGTGATAATCTGTTTAGTCTTTGGATTTTCATTCCTCGTTGTTAAAAAGAAAACAACAACAAAAAAAAAACAAAACACCCCATAGATTTTTTTTTTCCACCTACAAATGTAGGGTATAAGGAAAAGGATTGGGAAGGGTTAAGAGGGCACGTTCACGTGACTAGGGAAAATGAGTCGTCGCTTAGCAACGGAGACGAAAGGATTTATGATAGGCAAACGCAAGAAAAGAGAAAGTGAGGGGGTGGAAATAAAGAGCGCAAAAGAAAAGGGGGTGATGAAAAAAAAAATTGAAAGCAAAAGAAAAACTGAAAAGAAAGCTGAAAACGGCCTCGACTTCAAAAAAGAAAAAGATGATAAAATATGGTCCCAAGAGAGGGGTAGTTATACTTATCGCCCAAACAAATGGCGACAACGCTGTTCGCACTGAGGTGTATTTAGGATGTAAAGAAAAACGTTGCACACACAAAAAAGTCGCAACAACTGGTTTTTCCTGAAAAGCGGTATCTTTCATCATTATTTTCTTTTCCCGTTTCATTCGCAGTTTTCTTCTTCTTTTACGACGAGTTTGGTTTCTTCCGTTTATCCGGATTCCGTAGTTGTTTTTTTATTTTGCAAACGTTAATTACTCGAAAGTGAAGCATAGCGACATCGTTGTAATGTTTTCATATGAATCGTGTATAATTAGTAATACAGTATGACCACCATGAAACTCCAACATTGTCGTTCAGTAGAACAGGAAATGTTGAAGCTTCAATAGTGGATGACACCCTGTATATACTGTTTATTTATATCATGTCTTAAGCGTGTTTACTTGTTAATAATGATAGTAAATAAGTAGCTTACTGTATAAATAAAAATTGAGTTATGTAATAAGTGTGTAATTCCAATCATGTACAGGTAGTTACTGAAAGTTGTCAACATTTGACCAAAGATGCTACGCAGCAAAACGAAGCAAACATGGGTTCCCAAATGCTTCACTTCTGTGATAACACAAGGTGACGTAATTTCGTACACCTGTATGTCATTTATTTATTTTATTTAAGAATCGACTAGTCCCAATGGACCAAAACAGGATGTCAATATACACGATAATGATTAGTATAAAAGAACACAAAATACAAAAAATGAACTCATAGTCATAACCTCCTGTAGGTATGCAAATGAGTACCAGTGAGATTTCTGAACCCATGTTTATATGGTGATGCGTAACATCTGTGGTTAAAATTTGACGATCTTTCAGGAACACCCTGTATACACGAATGCACATCTGTATGTATACTGCATACAGATGCCGTTTTCGATTCATGTGATCTTTGAGTTTATGATTCCATTTCTTCAAGTTTCGTTTTATGCGAATTTAGATCTATGCAATCTTTGAGGAATTCAACATTCAATTTATGATGAGTCACCCCATTTTCGATTTCTGCAATTTTCGATGCGATTTTTGCTACATTGGGCTATACAGTATATTCTCATAAACGCCTGCAGATAGCAGTATACGCTCAATTCTCAGCTCACTCACTCACAAACTCACAAGCGAAAGCTAATATAAAGCATACAAGTACAGTAAAAACACTTTTTTTTAAGGATAAGCTTTATGTAGGCCTATAACTTCGCTTAATGCGATCTTTGAGTAATGTGATATTCGAGTTATGCAAGTTTTGAGTAATTTCATTTTCAATTTCTGCAATTTTCGATTTATGTTACATTTATGCAATTTATGGATTTCTATGTCTTTTGTATTCTCTAATGAACATATAATGTTTTGTATTTACATTACATTTTGCGAAAATAGAACACCGTGAAATTGAAACTAAAACAAACTACGTGCCACCGTCTATTTGCTATTGTATGCAGATAGATACATTTCAACGTGATTTCAATGAGAAAACAAGAATTTTTCCTAAACCGAACACTCGACGATTCTATTTTTAGTTTGTGATGTCAACTCTACTCCCACTCGCAACCATAGATGGATTTTGAAAAGTTGACAAAGATGCGCACGACGACAACGACGACGACAGGTGCGTGCCTGCACGTGGGTGGGTGGACGTAAAACGCAGTCTGCAATTCGCAACGCGAAATCGATTGATTCTTAATGCAATGTTAATGGAACGTCAGTTTGTTCAGCAAATATGGTTGACTGAGAGGGTTTTTGATCGATGACCCCCGGGTCGACGACAACGACGACATTACAGATACGAACACCTGGACGACATTTTGACGACAACTGGGTGAAGAGCCATTTCCCTTTCGGGTCACGTGATGGCAACTAGGAAAAAAAATATATGAATATCTACCCCCCTACTAAACTGAATTGTTTTAAATCAACCTTACCAAGAAAAATTTCAATACCCATAAAATATATCACACACACACACAAAAAAAAAGACGTAATTCTACGTCAAAAAAAAGTACAGTACAGTGTATGTAAATGTAACAAGTTCGGAATACTTTCTACTCACGCGTTGTAAAAGATCAGTGGCAACTCTTTTATCACCACCACCACCCACACTGTATATACATTGTAGGCTATTCCGATGACACCCAAACGCACCTGGTCCTTAAAGATGTCAACCAAGATGAATCACCCCACGTGATTTATTTTAATAACGCTATTTCTTTTAAATAACGCACTACATTCAACATCGATAAATAAAGCACCGTTCTAAATATATTCTGGACACACAAAATAAAAAACAAAAAACATAAGAATTTATTTTTTCGTTGGACTACTTCTTCACTCGTGTGATTCTTAATTTCATTCACGTCGCTATAGTCTTAAGTCGTAAATAATTATTAATTTTTCACGACAGGTCATTTTTCATCCGAACCCTCTTTATCGAGTCAATCATCAACAAAATAGCACTATGTACCAATCAACATCCACCTTATAAAAATAATAATAATAATAAAATAAATATTAAAAAGAAATAGACAGGAAATGTGCAAAAAAAAAGTCCTCCTTTCATTTAGTGAAAGGAAATCACACGCGTAAAAAAATTTCAGGTAAAATAAAAATGATGGGAAAATGAGAATGGCAAAAATACCTACCCCCCCCTTGCTTTTTATGTTACAAAAAAAATTCTTTGGAAACACCTTTGACCTTTAGTCTCTTTTTTCTTCACATTAGTCTGACCTTCCTGTGCAGGAAAAGTTCTATAAACCAATGAGAATTGACCATTGTACAAAATGGTACCATCATCGACAATGATGACGAAATTTCTCGTGAGTATGTTCTCATAATGACGAAGCAGACGAAGAATACATCTCAATTGAAGAGAAAGTACATTGAAAGAGGGGAAAAAAAAATAGATTCGATTGCTGATTTGTGAGAGAGATCAAAGAACTATTTTCTTTGAATCACATACATGTATGTAACTTACAAGAGTATATCTACTGCATATGCTACACGAGTGTATCTCTCAATAGACCGATGAGTGTTTAGTAATAATGTTATCAATGGTGATGAGAATTTCAGACTAGCTATAGAAAGTTCTTAGAACACCTACTAGGAATTCAATACAATGTCTTGCCTATGTTTGACAAAATATGAAATGACACCTTGTATACAACTGTCACTGCTTCATACAGATTGGTTAGCAACAGTTCCTCTAAAAAAAATAGGCCTTAATTTTGGCCTAGTTGTTAACTTAGTTGTAGCTTAACATAACTATTTCAACGTTAATTTCATACATTTCCTAAACCACGCTTAGTATTATGTAGAATGCCTGAATTCTATACATTGCCGGTAACAATGATACGCTATAAAATATATTTACTTATAATAGATTATCTACACTACAAACTATAAGTTGACAAAGAAGTCAAGGTTTAAACGTTAACTCGAACTACGAGTTTAAATGAGTATGACCGCATCACTTTAGAACTAATGTATCAATGCGCGTAATAATCTGGACGATGTATGCAAAGATGCAAAATGTAATAAATGTATTAACAAAACATTCACTGTCAATTAACAGTGTCAGGCAGCGTAAGATGTAAAAAAAAAATAACCCGAAACAATTAGACGTTTCAATAATTATGACCGCATCACTCTGGAGCCAACGTATTAATACGCGTAATTAATTGATCCATGTAGACAAAACAAAAATTCCAATATTTGCAATAAAAATGATCCTCATTATATCTTAACACATGTAAAACAAAAGTTAAAATTAAACAAAATAAAGTCTGGACCGATATAAGGATGCATCACTTCAGAACAACATGTATCAATGCGCATGATAACTGATCAACGCAGCAAATACAAATTCAATAAATTACATAAAAAAAGCAAATTTTGACAAGAAATATTGTAGTACTGAGTTTTAGAAAATAAGCAAAAACACAAGTTTGAATCGATATAGCTGCATCACTTTAGACTTAAACCAACGTATATCAATGCGCGTAATGAACTGACAAGTGATAGTATCAAAAGTAATTTAAGTTCGACAGCGAAACTACTTTTTAAAACCACGAAAAAAAAATAAGGATTTAACCAATTAATTAAAACACACTGTTTTTCCAACATACTATACTTGTACAAAATAAAATGAAATGATTTATCTATAATCCATTACCAAAGAGCCAGCCCATTTTAAACGTGTTTCAAACCGCAACATCGCTACATAAATACATCATACAACCACTCTTTTTTAAAAAATTAAAATTAAAAAACAACAAGCAACAACAAAAATTAACATGCCAAACCCCAACTAAACATTTTTCCTTCACACACCACGTTTCTCACGACGAAACAAAGAGCTTACTTAAACTTCAAGCAGAAGCAACTAAACAGTTGTAATTAATTCGCCAACTAACTTGACATGCTACATACATAAAAAAATGTAAAAAATTATATTTTGAAGAGACGTTGAAAAATTTGTCATAATACATCAAAAAAATCTAATTCCCGCTTAACGCTTACTAGTTTAACCTTCAACCTCGCCTGCCCCTAACCTATCTCCTGGGAGCCATTCTTTCTCCAACTGTTGGCACAAAACGTGAGTGAATCCTATTTATTCTATAAAAAAAAATTATTTGCCAACAACATCAACAACAACGAGCCTAAATACACCTCAAGAAGAGGAAACAATGAAGGAAAAGGAAGAAGATGAAGAAAAATAATGATAAAGGGGAAGGTCGGGACGAAGTACACTCAGAGGACAAGGCCACACAACACTTCAAGTCGAGGTTAATATTTTTGTCATATAAACAGCAGGGATTCTCGTCTAAGGTTTAAAACACAAATGAAAAATAAAAACACGAATGATTAGAATAAAACTATTCACTTAACGTTTGTTTAAAAGATGTTTCTAAAGCTTTCAACACCTACTAATAGATCATCTGTCATACCGGATTGCTGTTTCTACAAATACTGAGAACTGCTGAACTATACTATGTACCGTTTTTCAAAGTAATAGATATTTCTAAAGCTTTCAATACGTAATGAAATCATCTGTCCACAATGGATTGCTGTTTCTACAAATACTGTGAACTGCTGAACAATTATACTAAGTACTACAACAGTTGTACAACACACATGCATAATGCTGTACAGCTATACTAAATACGCATATTCTCTATCAACTTTTATAGGTCAGTTATACCTTACAACCAATGCGTAATTCAGTCATCGCTATTAAAATAAACAACGTCAACAACGATACAATGTACAGTATACTAATCTCAACTTGATCAAAACTAAATCTAGTTGTTAATGTAACTTATGCGTTTGGAATGAGAACGCATGTCTTGTATGTCACGTGATAAGTGTCCTACAAAAATTATTCTTGAAAAATGTCGTGCGTGAATTAATAACTTCTACCTACACCTTCGAACTCGCTTTTTTTTTTCGAGGTCATCCTACTATTCTATATACACCAAAATTACGAGGTCGTTCCCTCAACCAAATATATATTAATAATAGTAATAACACCAACAATAATAAGTGATATAACTAAACTTGACATCGCGTGTCCATCGTGTCAACCACACCCTTTTCAACACGAATTTGTCATCATCCACACCCATCTTCAAAATATTCTTCGTCTTATCGCCACCTTTATCAAGCACTATTAAAATGTATTAAAATATATTCTTAGTTTTACAAAAAAATATTATACATCAGATAAGGAGTTCATCTTTAAAAGTAATTTCATGTTGTCTTAAAAAAGTATTAAAGGTTTACAATCCGAATCTGAAAACATTTTAGAAGTGCGGTTCTTTTAACAATACCTTTCGTTTCATAATAAAAAAGCTAGGTTTACGAAAAGATTCGTAACGATAGTACGTACGGTTTCTTTACTCCTAATTCCATATCTCGAACAAAAAAAAATGGATACTTTCCACACACACTTTTTCAGATTGAAAAAAAGATTTAATAACCGGAAGGACACGGTCATGTGACCTTCGGCGGAAGAGCTAGACAGGATTACCACGCATCAAATGATCTTGTGGAGGTCAACCATTCCCTTCAAAGCTCAATCTTCAATAACACAATATGCAGTATTGTGTTATTGAAGATTGTTACCGTCGATTGTTACTGATAGATGTTACCGTCGAAACCCGAATTCAGATAAAACCCAATCTCATTGTCAAAACCGATTAACTTTAACCACAAAGGTTAGGTTAGTTAATGTGGTCGATGGCCGCCGAACGCTCAAATTGTTTGTTCTAAAATCGATCAGCAAATTCTAGTTTCGACTAGTCAAAACTAAGTTTTAACTGAATTCGGATTATGATGGTGACATTTGGTCCTATACCTACATATACAAGCCTAAGTCGTCCACCCCCGATAACTATTTAGCTGTTTGTTTTATGAAAATTCTGATTGAACTATCGTTGGTACCATGGGCAATTCAATGCAGATGCCTTGAATAGTAAGCGGAAGTAACCTTGAATACTTTCAAAGTTATCCGATGTTAAACTTTTTTCATATGCGTCCCAGACCCCACATATGATTTAGAAAGTTGAAGATATTCACAAAATAATGCAAACGCACAAAAAAAGATCGAAAATCGACACGTTGAAACGAATTGTATGAACGATTCAAGAACGGCATGTCAGCGAAGCCAACCAGAGACAGCTGCAAGGTTATCAAAGAATGTTGCAGTTGCCCCTGGTTGGCTTCACTGATGTGCCATTTTTGGAATTGCACATAACTTCCGTTTCACTTTAGACTCTAAAGTGTTAAATTTAACATTAACTTTAGACTCCAAAGCTTCAAACTCTGGATGGCTTTCACGTAATCATCAATTTAAAACGGAATGAAAAAACGAAGTTTATAATGTCATCATAACATGGATATGAAAACAAATTAATATTTAAATGAATGCTTATCATTACTCACCGTGATGTGAGGAGGGGTCACCATTGACGGTAGGTTCAGACGAAGAGCCGGACGAGATCTCTGATTGGCCGCTTTCCGTCGAGATTGATGACGACACACTGTCTCGCGAACTCGAGCTACTGCTCACTTCGCGTCGTCCTTCCAAACCTATAATAACAACAGTTAATATATTAATAAAAATAATATATATTAACTTAATATACATACAGTATATATTTCATTAAAAACGATACAATATTAAAACATGATGAGTAACAACTTTAAACGATTCAAAGTTTAGTGACAGACTGTGCAAGGTAACCTACTAAATCCTAACACAACTCTCGTTAAATCCCAACACTTCATCAACGCCATCTTCAGTCACTCCTACCAACCAAAAAAAAATTATAAAGACATCTCGACTCGACTTTCCTGGAACGATTTAACACCACCTCGAGTTACGTTCATCAACATTCCTCCCTCTCAGGTGCGTTTTTATTTATTTATTTATTTTTATTTAGTTCTTCGATAACACTCCCATGTTCGATTAAAGATGGCGTGCGTCTAGGGTTCCGCCCACGCCTTTCCACGCCAGCGTGAATTACAATCGAAATTATGGGTGTCTCATCCTTCTCCCTTCAACCCCTCGAGGGGCCCCTTTGACTTTTAACTTTTTTCATAGAGGGGGTTAAAGTTCTTTCCTTATATCTCCTAAGGCTTAGTGTCGTTTTTTTTCTTACAAATGAGTTATATATGTATGGTGTCGATATAAATGTGATATCGATATAAATCGAATGTAGCCTTAGGAAAAACGTAATCTACTGTCCGGTATAATATGTACTCGTGAGTCGTGATACAGTATAAGTGATGTGTATGCATACCATTTAATAAAATATACAGTATCTACATATAAACAAGATTATGAATTACTTGCCAATTGTAAATCCATTGAAAGATTTATTGTAATTGAATTAAATTATACTTCAGTACAATATACATAATCATTAAGTTTGTGAATGGTCATTATACGAGTACATTATGGTATTTTCAAATTAGCTGAGAAAGCCACTTGTGGCGCTAATTGACTGTCCTTAGATTTAATACTTTTTGTTTGATTAGCTAATCTAATCGAAAAAAAATAAAGTCAAAAACAAGAAAAAAGTCAAAAGACGTCTTCTTGTTTTTGAATTTTGTTTCTTTGACTTTATTTATATCTAACTTAACCCAACTCCATAACCCACGTACAAGCAAGTAGAGCCACAAGCGGCTCCCTAATCAGATAGTACTTAAACATTCAGCATATAACTTACACACTGTATTTCAGTATATTAACATATACAATATATATTGTTTAAACTTTAATCAAATTTTTGCTTGACACAACAATACTAGCCGTTCATGCGCCAGACAAATTCGGTTCAAATTTGAAATCTCCCTCGTAGATGCGAAACTTCAAATTTGAACCGGATTTTTCGTATTTCTGAAAAACAATAAGTTCAACAAAATCCGGTTTAAATCTGAACATTCCTCGTATAACCTTTCATATCAATTTTAACACACCAAAAATATGAAAGCAACCCTTAAATTTTTCGTGCATAGCCTTAAATATATTATTCGGAAGTAGCCAAACATAAAAATAAATAAATAAACCAACCAACTTCTCAGTCTATTAACGATGCGTGGGCGTGAACCCGAAGCGTTAAATGAGCCACGGAAATGAATAGTAGTAGTAATAGTAGTAGTGGTAATAAACGAGTATACTATTATGATGGGAGCGGCATCAGCCATGGCGTCCTTGGCCACCAAATCAAGGACGCAACTGAACTCTTAACCCCTTTGAAACCTAATAATTTCTTCCCCTTTACACTATTGTATACATTAATGAAAATTTGCAGAAGCTATTGATATTTAAATAACTTATGTAGTTGAGTTCTCAATGAATAATTCAACGTTTTAACAAGTACGCATTTTCGAAACTCCGATACAAAACGACCCTTTAATTTGCGAGAAGTAGTTAAATAGCATATAATAAACCATTTACTGAAAATTATAACATTGGGAATGGAAATTAAGGCATAGTGTATATTGGAAATGTAATTACTATAGTTAAAAAGAGTTTCGGCCTTGAAAACTACTTGGGGGAAGAAAAAAAATCGATTATGACCTTCGTCCACTAAAAATTATTTTATTTAAATAATAAATGAAAAAAATCAGAAAAAACTGACCTTCAGTAGTTAAAAAAAATTAATCACGTGATATTTGTTGTTTTTGTGCATTTTGTACGGAAATGAACACAAATGTATTTCTGTGTAAGCCAAAATATGAATTAAAATTTGTAAAAAATTACTAGTATCCACCCTGTATAATACATAATTTACATATTTTAATAAACTTTCACTAGAAATTTCACATTTTATAATAACTGGATATTTCATACAATTTCAAATTTAATTAATATTTATATGACATTCAACTAGTTACTAGATTATTTCATAGAATTTCAGTAGGCAATATCCTAATTTCATGAAACATCATTTTGAATAGGAATTTCACTAAACTACGTATTCCACACGTCAACGTAATTTATTACGTTGAATATTTCAAACTTGATTGGTATTATATAAAATTATAACACACTAGAACAAGGTATATCCCTAAATTTCCCACAAAATTACGAAATTTCACACTTTAACTAAAGTTATTTCATAAAATCTCAAATCTGACCAGTGCTACGTGAATTTTAACACTTTAGATATTTCATGACATTTCGCACTCACTCAATTTCCTGAAATTTAATTTATTTTCGATCCTTCAACTGGATCAGCTAAAGATAATAAAGACATTTAAAGATACAACATAAATAGATACAACAAAACCTAGAAATCCCAAATTATGAACACAATACAAATATAAAATTGAAATATCATTTCGACAAGAAATTTCGCGAAATTACTTATTTCACATTATAACCTAATTTTACCTATTAACGTTGAGCAGGTTGTCTTAACCCTTTCATCACCACATTCTAACCCATCTAATCCGTTTTTTGTGTAGAGACTAAAAGTTCATTACCATGTCGAGATAAACCTACTTTTTCCCCAAACCCGGAGTTTGGTATCTCACGTTCGCAGACCAACGCCATGTTTGGAATCTTTTCTATGAGAAAGACCCTCCCTGCCACTAGACTGTTGGTCAACATGGCCGATGAATGATAAGCGGATGAGAGAATCATCGGATGAAAACGCTCGTTTTCGCTTCTATATTCTATTGGTGGATTAGATATCGTAAAGAACCTAAACACCGCTCGTCCATCATCCATCGACCGGGTTATACAGGGTGGATGAAAAAAATAATAATATTTCCTAATTCCTGTTTGGACACATTGATATTTTATATAAACTGTCGATCTTTCAAACATTATATACGCTACCTGAATAGTTCACGTATAACACAGTATTTGATAATCTCTCTGTCCCAAACTATGATATACATTTTGGCTGGGTTTTTTGTCCCAAATAATAATATATATATTTCGCTTATACGTAGCTTTTTTACGGGTTAGGCCGAGTTTTTCAACCTTAAACAGAACCATACAAATGCATTTAAATATTTGTTGATGTAAACTATGTCGTTGTGCTTTATCACGTGTATCTTGGCTACACTTGATGGATACAGATAACGCGTCATTTATCTCCTTAATATGCGAAAGTGAAACCGTGAGAATAAT
>JAQIWH010006047.1:0-13521 GCA_034695005.1 Cryptops parisi
GTTGGTTGGTTAAATACCGCCCTCCTGTACTTAGTTAGTGATTTTATCGCGAGCGAAGCGAGCGGGTACACCTAGTTTGATATTAAAACATAGAAAAGATAGTTTGATTGTGGTTTTATAGAATCGTGTTTTGTGCATGGTATCCTTCATCGAGGTAAATTAGGTTTTCGCTTTAAACTATACTGACTTTTTTCGTTAATTAAATTTTAGTGCTTTAAATTAAGCCCATTAGTCATATATAATTAAAATAAACATCAAAGTATAAACAGATCGATTTTTTTGTACACTGAATTAATTTTTGATATGAAACAGAGCTTGTGTCAGAAATGGTTAGAAAGTAGATTTTCATTTTAAGATTTTTGTTTTCTTTTTCAAAGTTTGCTTATTAAATTGTTGTTTTAATTAGTAGTTTAATAAGCCAGACTTTACACAGTAAGAAAAAAAGAACATCGGCTCGAGATTTTTTGGATTGAGACACAAATACAGACTCGCGCTTCGTTTGCATTTTGTACACTGTATGTACATTGTACACGTATACAGTTTATGTTTATATACATATATGGACAATTCCATGGAAATGAACCCAAAGTGTCTTTTCTCAGTGTGAGGGGGGAGGTATCGAAAAGTTGATCACGTTTCAATAAGTGTTTACAGGCGTTAAACGAAATGTGTATAAATTAATAAAGGGTGTACTTTTATGTTTATATAATTTTGTTAATTGTTAATTTCTTATATTCACGAGTGAAAATTATTTTGTTATTATATCCCCTAGCACACTGTACACATATATTCTATACACGCAACAAACGTCTGCGTCAACAGCGACATCAATTGTACGCTTTTTCGAGTGTTGTCAGTGAGTGGTACCAGAAAGCCAGAACGATTTTCAGACTTTTGTGCCAGATCTCATTTCAGTGACGCCATTCTTGTCGGGTGGTCAGTGGCGTTAGAGTGTGTACCATGTCAAAAGAGCTTCTCTATAGTGTTGTATAGTGTGTTTTGTTGTTGTTGTTGTTGTTGTCGCGTGTAATACACACACACACTCCGATCGCGTTGATGATATTTCGGAAGTGCGCTTTCGAACGACCTTTGAACTCTTTTCGAGTCGAAGTGGAGGGTAGATTTCGAGTTTACGAATGGACCCCGTTTCGACCCTGTTGAACTATGGTGATTTTCAGCTAAAGGAAAGGGGTTCCAACTTGACGCTCTTTCGGACCTATTTTTCCCCATGGCAACCGAATGACGATTTTCGCTCGAGAGTGAAACTCTCTCTCTCTTTCTGGTTAATATCACCGCGAAGAACGATAAATAGAACTTTTTTAATATTTGATGTTTGAAAACCACAGCTTTTGGTGATGTTTCGAAATGATTATTTCGTAATGTACCCGTGACACGTTGTTGGTGATATATACCGAAAACGTCCTTAATGGTCGTTTAATGAATAGTTTACAAAGCACTGTGGTAATGTCTTGCATTGAAAATTGAAGAGTTTATCGATAGGTTTTTCTTGGTTTATCGTAATGTTGAATCGATTTTCACGTTTTAATGGTTGATTTATTTGTTTTTTTGTACTCTTTTGAATTAGCTTCACTTGGTATACTCAGATTGCATACGTTTTAATTCGCATAAATCGAATTTTGCAGAAATCAACAATTGCATTATGTATGTACATACAATATATCCGTATACTCATACTCAAGAATACTCTTTATGATTTTACATAAAGAATATGCTTAAAAAGCATTTTAAATGAACTTGTTTCTGTCTCTTGTCGTATTGATCTTTTTTTTCCACATTTGTTGTTGGATATTTTTGAAAATTTGATAAAGGAAGTTTAATGTAATATTCAACATGTTTTGCGGTTTTGAAATGTGTGTTGGAAACATTTTTGCAACTTGTACGTTTTCGGATGCGTTTAAAATTTTTATAATTCACAAATAAAAGGTAATCCACAGTTGAATGGAAAATGTATATATGACGTAAAAAGTTTTTCAAAAATTTAAAAATTTACGGTATTTAAAATTCGGTATTAATTTTCGAAATGTTTAGTTTGTTAAGGTCTTGTGATGGAATGAAAATCTTACATCTGTTGTAGGCCTATTCATTAAATTATTACAATAGAACTTGCTGTATTCGTTTATATTTTATTAACTTTTATTGTTGTGAAAAATGACAAAGAGTGCTCTTAAACTATGATAGCTTTTTATTATTCTCCTCCTTGAAGGAGGAGAAAGGCGGCTCCTTTTTGGTTGTTCACTTCCGCCACCAGACATATTGCTCGATCAGATGTTCAGGCTTGTTAAATAATAAGCTTATACAAATACTACAGAACTTAGTTTATCACATGTCCGTTTAAGATGTTTTTCCGTTTAAGACAGTTTTTATTAATTTTAAGTAGTTAGATTTTGTCTTGTTGTCAGGATTGTATTAAAACGTTTCTATCTTAAAAAACACTTGTTTCCCGCTTAAAAAGTTTCACGTTTAAAAAAGTTCATTTTTTTAATTAATGTTCCATTAAATGACAAATTTTACGCAAATTTCGATTAATGCGATCGTTGAGTAATTCGATATTTGAATTATGTGAGTTTTGAGTAATTTAACTTTTGATTTCTGCAAGTTCCGATTTATTTATTTATATATGCGATTTTTGTTTTCACATTGGAGTTATGCGGTTTTTGATTTATGCGAAGGACTTATGTGGTTCTCGTTTTATGCGTTTTTGGTGCATTGGACAGTATAAGCTTAATCTCATAAACCACTATAGATGGCAGTATACGTTCAATTCCAGGATTGTTAACTCACTCACTCATAAGTAAAGCCAACATAATTAGTTTGTATTTTCCGTTTAAGATGTTTTCCCGCTTAACAAAAATTCCCGTTAAAAAAATTTCTCACTCATTAAATAAAAAGTTAATATGTTCCATTAACACAGCATATTTCAAAATACGCTATATTTTTTGAAAAAAATGTTAACTTTTTAAAAACATCTTTAAGATGTTTCCCGCTTAAAATGTTAAATGGTTTTAAAAACCTTTTTCCATAAGAAAAATCCTATATTGAAAAAACTTACTACATTATCGTTAGGTATATTCATTGTCTCGGAAAAGAAATTTCCAGCGAAGCTTCCAGGAACAGTAAGGAAAAAAATGAGGGAGGGGGGGTATGTCATTTTCTCTTTTTTTTGTGTGTTCACTTTGGGGACTTGGCTACGATCCGAACACGAACGACTGTGCTGTGCCTTTCGTGCTTGTCTAATGTGGTCATTCGCAAACATGGTCGACGTGTTCTGGACTATGGACGGACTTCATCATCCATTCTCCAGTTTCTCATAAACTTCCCCCGAAATGGGTCACCATTGGGTCTATCTTTTTTTTATATGTATATTTTTGGAAGACCTCACGTATTGTTTGGAACGTTATTGAATGAAGCGTCTTTTTTCTTTGGAAGTCGTAAAAAATGCCGCGGTTGTGAATTTTAAAATAAAACTTCTTCAAAGAGGTAAACATTTTACAGAATTATTGAATGGTAATTATAGGACATTTTAAAATTAATTTTAATCTACTGGATCTTGTTTTTGCATTTTAACGTCGGTAACTACTACATATATAATCTTCAAACTGTATAACGAGCAAAATGTATAAGTGGATATCGAACTAGGTCTAAAAAACTTCAATTTGAGATAACCATAATTTTAGTGTTGCATGCTATTCTGACTGGTTCATAATACGATATAACCCTCTTTCTCTCTCTAATTGGTTCATTAATATAATTCTTAGTCTATGCCTATATCATCCATGACTTAGTGGCCATGCATGATATAGGCATATAATATGCCTATATTTTATTTTATTTTTCTTAAAGCAGACTTGTCAGTCCAATAGTTACACACATACAATATTATGGACAGTTTATGATGTGCCTATATATAGGCATATCACATCATAGACACTCCATGCTTCAACTCAGAAACTGTAAAAAAAAAAACGAGGTAGTTCAGTATGGTTTAACGTGATCCATATGTAGGTGTGTATTAAAATTCATCTAAAGATGGAGCCACACGTAACGGATTCAAAAAGGTTTTACCCGCATTCCAGTCACAGGGAAACGTTTCTGGTTAATTGCACCAAAGTCGTCGATTCAATATACATTTTGTAAATTTGTAAGCTATGTAACGTCGTATAAATTAATGAAGTTTTGAAGTAAGTCACATGAGTTTCTCGAGTTATATACGAGGGTTAAGTTCGTAAATAGAAATTCGGCAAAAGAACAACATTTAGTCACTTGCAGACCACCGTACAAAATCACACAATAGCGAAGTTTTCTCTCGAATTCAACTTTCATCTGGGCTGGAATCTCTCCTCCCATATTAGCGAAATCACATAAAAAGATGGAACTGAAAGAAATTGGAATGTGAAATCATTTACTCGCATTCCATTCACAAAATAAATTTGTTGTTTTTTGTATTGATGTTTGGTTAATCGATACAAATACCGGTATTTTATTATTATTTTATACCAATATCATGTAAGATTTTTAATACCGTACTTATATAATTAAAGGGCTAAGGCAATATAATAATAAGCCACAGTTTTTTGAAATTGCTCAGGAGGGCCGTTTTTCTGGTGAGAAACTTCATAGACTACCACACTGAGCGACAAGGTGATTCACTATTACACGCGGCCATTTTCTGGAAAATTTAAGATCGTTACTGTAACAGGCTAG
This sequence comes from Cryptops parisi, assembly GCA_034695005.1. Classification (NCBI taxonomy): domain Eukaryota; kingdom Metazoa; phylum Arthropoda; class Chilopoda; order Scolopendromorpha; family Cryptopidae; genus Cryptops; species Cryptops parisi. The sequence continues at coordinate 4,723 of JAQIWH010006047.1, forward strand.
AGGAACAGTTTGATGTAAAAATGTCATTTTTTGGAAAATGTTTATCATTTATATTGCTTTTCCGGAGCCCTTCAATTGTACTGTGTAAGATTCGTAATCTATTAAACTAGAAACTAATACGAAAAAAAAGGCTCGACGAGCTCAATTTTCTCTATTTAACGTTTTAATTTGGAAATTCTTCGCCTAGTTGTACAAGCAAGAGACTTGGGATGCGAAGAACGATGGGAAGTTTGGAATGGTTCCTCTTTATAGTTTTGGGAGTGTGAAAAGTTGGGGGTGTGTTTTGGAAAGTGAGAGTGTGTCGTTGATGGGTTGACTCCTTGCCATTCATTATTCGTGGGCGCTCATTAAAATGGGGTGGGTTGCGAGGCCATCCATCGATCATTTGCGAGGACGACGACGACGATGACGACAACGACTAGTGGGGGCGACGAGAGGATGAGGCCTTGGTGGCGGAAATGGGATCGAACGTCGTCGGAAACCGCGACACGAGTGTCGAACACACGATTGTCGATGTCGTCTCGTCATCGGGGAAACGTCACACCCTCTATTTCCCTCCACACGCTCCCCACTTCGTCCTCCTTTTAACCTTCATCCTTTTCCCCTCCCTCTGTTTACGCCGTGTGACACTTTTCCAGACCATTGTCGTGTTCTACGTGACATGTCTCTCTTTTCTTCCTTAATTAGTGTGAAAGTGAAAAACGACATTTTTGGTGTTTTGTTTTTGTGCGGTTTTGTTTTTTTCTCTTTTCAATTTTACGTGCAGAAAAAAAAGATGAGTCGTGGATTGAAATTAACAATTTTTTTAAGTAAACGATATTAAAGTTTTGTGATGTTTTTGTTTAAAATTGTCATTCAGATTTGGCTTAGGATAAGTATTTTTAATATCAGCTATTAAAGCGCGTGCGTTTTAGTTTTGTTGAGTTGTCATTAGTATTCTATGTTGTTTGACTGTTTGAATGACGAATGTAATGATCAGTTTGATTTTGTTTTATTTTCGCTATGTTCTCTTCAAATATACAAAACACAACAAAACAAAACACACATCATAAACGTAAGCCTGAATGAGATTTAAGTAAAAGGGAATTAATGTTTGTCACAGTAAATCATACTTTGTGTCGGAAGTTATAGATACACTTCAAAAATATCTGACAATTTTGAGCGGATTTTCATTTCAGTTTTGAAAATGTTGCCAATTTTCGGGAATTCGTTCACAAATTGATTTATTAACCAATTTACTGCTCTCTGTCGAACGATTTACAAATATATGAAAATGTTTTTCTTAGAAAACATGATATAAATTAACCTAATCTAGAACCTAATTAACTTAACTGATACAAGATGTAATTTTATACTTTGCTGCTGGCATTGTATTTAAGCATTGTGTACGATGCCTGGATTATATACATTGCCATATGTAAAGATAGTCACAAGGACTGTGAAATTTACAAATAAAAATAAAAATAAAATAAACATAGTACACATGTAAGAAAAGTGTACATTTTATTTGTATATTTTATTAAAATGTACAAATAAAATACTGCATGTTGTGACACGGTAAATTAGAAACTCAAACTTTATTTGGTGAATGGAAGGCGGGTAAAAACTTAATGAATGCAGGTAAATAATTTCAAAATCCTATTCTTGTGGCTCCGTCTTCAGTCGAAGCTCGTTACTAATATGCGAATTGTAACAACACCGTCTCGGTGATAAAAATGTTTGCAAATTTCAATAAGTTTTCATCGAGAATGCCCAATTACAACAATTTCAGTTTGTTTACATTTCACTTTGTATCGAAAAAGTTGCTGTTTTGAGAAATATCAAACTGGGGAGCTATTTTACGACGAACGGATCGACATGGGATATACACCCTGTGTAATTGAAAGTGGTTCGACCAACATCCGTTTAAGTTATCGAGCGTTTCGTTCGTGTTTTCAAGCCCGATCATGGTTGCTGCGGTAATTGGAAAACGAGATGCGTTCTAATTGGATGGAAGTAAAAGGTGGTTTTGTTCGTTTCTCTTTTTTCTTTCTTATTTGAAGCTAACAACATGGTGCATTGATTCGCTGTTGTTGTTGTTGTGAAAGGGAAGGGGGCATAAAGGGGTTATCGAAGGGTCGTCGTTCGAACAAGTGTAAGCTCTCGAAAAGAGGTTCGAAAAGGTGGCTCGAACAACAGCCAATGGGATGGCCTTATTCGATGTTGTTTTAATGAACGACTGCCGAGGGTTTGTTTGGGTCGTTTGGAGGCGACGACGATGATCATGATGATCTGCATCTTCAGATCCAGACACCCCCCATGGGGTGTTGGCTTCAGAGCGAGGAACAACCATCAAGAGGACGCTTTTGGAAAACGACTGTTTGGCCGTCCGAAATGTCGGTGGTTGGAGTATGTTAATTAGACTTAAGAGATAAACAAGCTCCAACTAAAGCGATCACTTTGATATAAAAGTTTGCTGCACCTTGCCAGTGATTTTTGTTAGCTGTTGATCTTTAACTCGTTGTCTGTTTATGTTTTGTTTTATGTTTATATATTTAAAATATGTTTATTTATTTTATTTTATAATATAACGTCCGACTAGGGACAAAGTACACAAAAACATGATACACACATGATGTTATTTTCAAATGTTGCAGGAAGAATAACATTTTCACTTTCGAAAAGATTTTGAGAAATTCTTAATTGAAAGGCAATATTATCTGCATATTCTGCACATTTTATAAACAATATTGGAAGAGATAACAAAGTGAGTCCGTATAACATAGGAAGGTATAAGTTTGAATTGAATACTAAAATCGATTATCATATTAAAACTAGATATTCATATTCTTCTGTAAGTGACTGAAACAATCTCCCGTTTAAATTTTGTTCTAGTATTTTTCTTTGTTCGAGAGTTAAATGCATTTCTACCTGCACGCGTTTAATCAAAAAATTTGTGCTCTTTTAAAACTTAGTTTATTTGACTATTGCTGTAGTTTAGAGTGGCATCTTTTTATTTTAGTTTATTTTGTTGTCTTTTGTCTTGTGCTGCTCGTTTTAACTGTTCCTTTCTAGGATGCAATAAAACTAATGTTTACAAGTATTTGAATCTCAAGTTTCCTAAATGCAATGATGATGATGAAAGAAGTTCTTTCAAATGCTTCTTAAATATGAACTTTTCCTGTGAATTATGCACAACAGCAGCACGAATGAATGAACGCTTCTGCAAAATCGAACTTTATTTGTGAATGGAAGGCGGGTAAAAACTGACCGATGCGGGTAAATAATTTCAAAATCTATATCTGTGGCTCCATCTTCAGTCGAAGACTATCATTAATATGTGGATTCTTTCAACATGGTCTCGTGATGAAAATATTTGCAAATTTTAATAAGTTTTAACAAGCTTTAACAAGCAGTTATATTGCAAAACAATTTTTTGCTACGTGTGTTGGGGGAGAATTTTAGTCGTCAAGCTCAATGTGCGCTATATTTTACCATGAATTTCTTAGAACTTTTCGATTTCATCAAGGTTTTCACAAACGTAACCTTCGTACAAATCGATGACTACCTGTACGTGTGTACAGAATTCGCACATTTGCTTTAAGGTAGTTTCTGACTTTAGTTTTGAAGGTTACGCAGTGTAGTATAAAAAGAGGTGACATCCATGTTTGAAGAAGTCTATGAAACCTAGAAGATGAAACTTGATATACAAATTGAGATGAACATGGATGTGAGCACTTCGGTGTTATCGTTTTTTGTTTTTTAGCAGTAGGGGAATTTTTGTACTAGTTTTCAGAAACTGTCATTAGATGGCGCTACCACTAATATTTATTTTGTTTAAGTTAAATGTTCCATTAATCCCGAAAACGTTTAAACAACAACCAAAAACTTATTGCGACGCAGAAATTTCAACTTTTCACCACTGTCCTGTTCTCTGATTGTTTATGTGTTTTAGTGATCGTTCAACAGAGTATGTACACAACGCGAAGCGCGTAACTGGAAAATTTTACTGCAAAGTTGAAGAGTTCAAATGACGAGTTTGACGAATGTTTCGCATCGTGTTGTTTGTTCTTTCAATTCCTGTTATAGGTCGAGTCGTGATTGTACAACAGGAGGGTCATACATATTGAGAATCGAGAAGGGGTGGAGGGGGATGCTGAAATGTAATTCCATCAAATTTTCGACGTTAACGCAATTAATAATTTTTCTGCAGACCACAGTGGTGTTTACTCCCTATGCCGTTTGCACATTTCAATTCTCATGTTCACTTTTGCAGGCGTTTCGTTTAACCGCATCCATTTCGCTTTGGAAATCGATTCTATTGCCTGTACTATATATTAGAACACGGCATCACTACATATGTGTGTGTGTGTTGTGTGTGTGTGGAACACATTGAAGATAAACCTTTCTTACGACGACGGTGGCGTTGTTGTTGTTGCCTGTGCGATATTTGCAAGTTGCGTTTCATTTTTGGACAAAGTCCAAATGGCCTTAGATCTCGAGAGGTTAGACGATACCGTCCTCTCTTTAGTCTTTCGCTAAGTTTGTCCGTTAACCTTTTGCCACTTGGTATTGACCTTTTCGCCGAGGACGCAAGTTCGGAAACGAACCAGTTAAAGGTATCGGATGTGGTGTGCGAGTTGGTCGATAATGTGCGTTTGATGTGCAGGCAACCTTTAAACGTCTTTTGTGTGTATATAAAGAGAAAATGTTTGGGATTTTGTTTTCAAAAAAAGTATTTTTTTTTATATATTATTAATTCTTCGTTAAATAAAAATTGACTAGAGCAACGAACTTTGGCTCGTAGTTTGTTGAACGGTTTCAGCGAATTTCATTAGATGGGTCTTTAACTATCGATGAAAGATGCTTCATCTTGACGCATGTTGTAACAGTGATGCGTTTTGTTTTCTACGTGTTGCTTAACACGTTGCAATTACCTGGGGTTTGGGTCAGTAAAATGAATCGGCATTTGAACTTAAGGCGTCCTATTGGGTATTGTCACGTGATGTTTTTCGGCTAGTTAATTTATATTACCTAATAAATGGTGCGCGCTGTATTATTTATGTTTAATCTCCGAAGCAGTTTCAGCCGCTTATAGTTTTAGTACTGCATATGAAAATTGTTGTTTCATGAAATATTTACAATAGTTAGGCATAATAATTTTTGTAAACATGTGTAGCTAATTATACTAATCGATAATATCGTGTGCCGTTAAAAACATTGGAATAATTTATTCAACAGAATATCTAGAGTTAAAGTAGGTATAAGTCAACGTACTTGTATAAAAACACGCGAAAATCCGGTTATTATAATCTCGGATAATGTTATCAATCGTCTATTGTTATCAAAATCGGTCGATCTTAAAACACTGTAGTTAATGTTATCAGCCGGTTATTGATTGTTATTAAAAAGTCACAAAGTGATCATGATAATCAGATTTCTACTGTATAAACACATGTAACGAGTAATATAACGCGTGAAAAGAGTTGGATGAAACTCAAACTTTTGTTATTCTTCAAAGTGTTTAACTAATTATGAGCACCACTACTGTATATCGCACTTTAAAACCATTCTACACTTTGTCTACACTTTAATAGTAATTATACATGTATAAAAGATAACGCAAAATAAGCTGAACGGTTTGTTTTCTCTAACTTTGGAGCGCAAACTTCAATAAATGAACTATCCAAATAGTGAAAGGAAATTTTATTCTTAAAATAAAGCTTATATTCCAAGAATAATTTTATTAATCTAGGTAAAACTATCATAGGGGTCAAACAATCCGTACAATAGTGGTTACTGGTGTAGCCAAGGCGTTTGACACGGTTTCTCATACTTCCATTTTGGTGCGTTTGTTGCAACTGGGATTAAGTGACCAACTGATGAACCTGTTGATCAATTATTTTTCGAATAGGAAAATGCAAGTAAAGGGATGACCTTACCACTTGCATTAACTCTGAAAATGTGGTGGTGCAAGGTTCTCCCATAGCGACTCTTCTATATGGCATTTTCTCGAATTGCCTTTTTGAAGAAAAATTTAATGGAAGTATGTTTACCTATGTGAACGACAATTTTTTGGTACATAACTACCCAAGGTTTGAAAGAATCTGATTTTCACATCAAAAGTGATATGGTAATACTTGAGAAGTTATATTCTGAGGGAAGAATGCGTTTAAATTCTCTGAAAACCAACACTATGGTTATCTCTGGTTCACATGCTGGAAAAAATTAAGATTTTGGGTTTTACTTTGGACTCTCAGTTGTCATTTGGTTTTCACATTACTGTTGTGACATCCAAACTACATAGACAAATTTTTGTGGTTAAGAGATTGAAAAACTTACTAACGGAATAAGCAAAAAACGAATCTTCTTCATTTCTTAATATTTTCCTATTCACTATGAATACAGTGCCCACCCACAGAGTATTTACTGTACTGTAATTTAAGCTTATATATGTACACACATAAACACTAATATATACACACACACATGCTATACAGATCAAATCGAACAACAAATACAAGCAAACGCCAAGCATCAATCTCCATTAGTCGGCGTTGTTAGTCGACAACGTCAGAGATGGGCCTTACTGTGTCAACGATGTTTGATGATTGGAGGTTGTGTGTTGTTCAATGATTGGGTATTTACTCTGAGAGGTAAGCCTGCAAAGTGTTTCCGAAAATAGATGTTTAATCTCGTTTGAAAGCAAATGGATCCCATTTTTTTTTCCTTCTTGTTATCACGTGACAACATGGATCGAATTGTAGCTTTGGAATCTGTGATGGCAGAAGACGTAACAGGTACTGTGCCTGTAGATTTGGTTTGTTACAAGAAATCCCCCCTTTTCATCGACCTCTGTTTCTTTTAAACGTTCAATTTATCTGATTGCAAGTGCATCTTTAGCTGATGGTTCTTAGTCGGTAATCCAACCATTTGGAACGAAATTACCTTTAATTGTATTTTTGCTGCTGTTGTTGTTGTCTTTAGTACTTTGGTAGAACTACCAGCACCCAACACCTTCTGTTGTTGGTTTGTTTTTGTTTGTTGATTTCTTTTGTTGTGTGCGCGCGTTTAATGATCGCCTATTAAAATATGAGAAAAGTCGAACGGCTGTTACGATCAATTTTTTAATTATTAGTGTCTGGGAAATTTATGTTACGCAAAATGGTGTGTTGTGTAATTTTTTGTCTCAGTATATATATATATATAAATGTTGGTTGTAAGTGATGGAGGACAATGGTCGTTAAAATTGAAGATCCCTAGAAAAGTTGTGTTCCATGCACACACACACCGATAGGGGTCGTGGGTTTAGTTTCTCCCAGAGCGCCGTGATTTACGGTTTATAAAAGTAAATTGGAACGTTCGTTAATGGCGGCTTTTAAATTAGCCAGCCGAATGGCGAAACCCTAAAATTGGATTGGTCGACCGACTTAACGGTCCCACCGGATATTGATTTCATATCTTATTAACTCACGCGTCACAATGGACGAGGGTGCTTTTGTTATGGGGAGGTGGTCCACTGGGTGGACCAGCGCTGAGTTTTAATGAGTTGTAAATTGTGTTTGGCTAACGATGCTTATCGATAAGTGTATAGGGAGAACTTGAAAGTATTTTTGTGAATTTTAATTTTATTTTAGAAATAATGTGTTACTTGTACAGTATACTATTCTATATGTGACAGTATAATGGTTTTGTTTACTGATCGTTTCTAAAAGGTCTTGCCAAAATTTTAACCAAATGCTATGCATTCAAGCAAAGTTAAAAGTCGATATAAGCATGAGTCCGGAAATGCATTTGCATTCTTACAACAATTATTAGGTAATAGTAATTGCATTACTACAGCAGTAGTTAGGCTTACGCAATTACGTGACTTCACCCTGTTTTATCTCAGAAATGAAGCATTTCCGGATCTCTATGTTTATATGAACTTTGCTTTGTTTTGATGCGTTTCACGTATGATTAAAATTTGGTTAGACATCTTAGGAACTCACGGTATATTGTCTTTTTTTTGTATGATTTTATTGAATTTTTGATATTACTTTGATTGGTTTAAAAGTTGATTTTGTTTTCAGTTTTTGAAAACACTTGCAGTTTTCGAAAGAACCTTACATAACACTCACTGATTAGATTATTTTGTTTTGCTATGTTGGAAGAATTTTAAAGGGTTTTATATTATATTTATTTTATATGTGATATCTATAATTTAGTATTTTTTCGGAGTTTGGTTTTTAACTTTTTGAAAATGTATGTTCGTTATTTATAAGCGATTGAATTATTGGCGGATATTTTTAGCAATGTTTTATTTCAAGAAATTTATTTTTATTTTGTATAGTGTTTGTTACTAAGATAACAAAAATTGTATCGATTTTCAAAACACTTATCTAATTGTATTCTTATGCAAATTCATATTTAATAGCTGTTTTTGGAAGACGAAAAACGCTACTACCGTAACTTGTCCAAACAATAACCAAGTTTTAAAAAATATGTCATGTTTAGTGAAGGAGACGATACTGTAATACAAGTTTTCGCGACTCTTTTTGTGGCGCCATATATCGAGAGTTTTTAAAAGCAAACTTTGTCATCTCAACTTAATGAAGTAAAATCGTACAACCAACACTGAAATGTTAATCACCAAAGTCCTCTCAATCTCAAAACTTAATTTCAGGATTCTAGATTCAATAGATTTTTAGTTACATCACGTGAAACTAACCGCAAATCACATGCTTTGCTTCATCAGTGTAACCATGACATATTATACTAGAGTGGCATGACCACTTCGGGTTTTTTAGTACAGAAACAGTTAGTTCTACCCTTGGTAGA
>JAQIWH010006048.1:0-13520 GCA_034695005.1 Cryptops parisi
TAAATGAATTATGAATGAAGAAAATTATGAATGAAGAAAAGCCCGTCATTACGACGGGCATGTAATCACTAGTAATAATAATAATAGTGGAACAGCACTATTGTAGGAACTGGAATTAAAATAAAATTATACAATCATAACTGCTTTTAAATAATTATAACTATCGATACATTTTTTTTCATATCATCGTTCCAACCATTTTAGAAACAAACTTCTGTGAAAATCTAAATAGGCCTATTCAACATAGAATGCTTTGGGGTTAGACGCCCGATCTAGATTAAGGATTAGATTCAATTTTATTGCATCTTCTAAATGAAACATATACGTCAACGGATACAAATTAAAAACACAGTAATAAAATAAAAGGTACCTAATTATTGTGCAAAGCACAACAACAAACTAAATCACATAAAGGATCATCGTTACGGTTACTGCCAAAGATCAAACAGGAAAAAAAAAATTTAGGCTCAAACTGAACATAATAAGGAAGTACAAAGTACAATTATCACTACTCTTTACTTAGCCAGTAATCTTTGATTTTAGCATTAAGATATTTGCAATTAACGCGTACTGCAACCATAGTCACTGCACTTATAAATTTCCATCCTTATTTTTTCTTGGTAGAGAGTTCCAGTTATCGAAAGTATTATTTACATGGAAAATGTTTGGAACTAATTGTTTCGACATGCTCAAATTTAAAATGTCTATACGCTGTTGTCGTCGCATTATCATTAAATAGTTTGCTTACAAAGTGTGCTAGATGATGATTATGTCTGCCGATGCCAGTGCCAGCAGACGACCAATTTAAATCTGACCTCTTGAATTTTTCTAGATATCAGTAAGATCTCAGTTGTTTTAGGATTTCAGTTTCGTTGCATCATTCTCTGCTCCATCTTGTCAATTTCTGTATTGTTTATTTCTTCATATTCTTCCCTCTGTTCTCACTCAAAAGTATACGTGAGAAAACTATCATCAATATAAAGTATTCTTAAAGTTAATTTCAACTAAGGAACTCAAAACCAGGTAAATGCCAGTTTAGACCCTTGTATCACAACTTGAGTTGAATCACGACAAGTAATTTGCCATTACGGATAATCTGGAACTTTCCATCACTAAGATAGTTTTGGACCAGGTTCAAAATTTGAGTAATCCGATATTCGATTTATGCGAGTTTTGAGTAATTTAATTTTCGATTTCTGCAAGTTTAGATTCAATTCATGCGATTTTTGTACATTGGACAGTATACTATCATAAACGTCTGTGTAAATTACAGAATATACGTTCAATTCCCAGCTCACTCACTCACAAAGTCACAAGTGAAGCTAATATAAAGCGTATAGAAAGTAAAAAAACCCGTGATGTGTAACATACCTAGTATGCTGTACACTTCGACTTCAGTGATACTGTACACTTCAGTACTACTGTACGCTTCGGTGTACAGTATGACAGTAAACACTGTATATGTGTATATGTACAATGTGCAGTGTGCAAAGTATAACAAAGTGTTTGTTAACTTTTCTAAAAAAAAATGAAACAACAAAATTTTTGTTTTTGCACAGTAGGCCTATAATACACGAATCTGATTTTAATGTTTAAGCTTTAGTTTGGCCTCAGAAATTGTTTTTTGTAGTTGCGTTGAATTCCACCAACATCCTTCGAAAAAGTTTCCTCTAACTGGTTTCCAATCCACGTAATAAACTTCAAACTAGAACTATTAACTACATCGCACATTACCCGAGGATCGTAACTAGTTTCCACATCACTATGCTGCTTTATTAACTATTAACATAAACTTTTAACATAACAAAATATTTACAAAAAAAAAAATAATAAAATAATACACGTTTCTATTCATCAGCCATATTCGCTTTTTTTGGTAAAGAATTTCCCAGACGGTTTATATTCTGTTAAATTTAACTTTAAGATACCTGGTTAAAATAAGATAAGAAATTTAAAGGTAGGGTTCTCGTCTATCTAACGAAATTTTAAATATCATTCTATCTCGTATAGATTTTGAGATATTCGGAAAAATGCAATCCCCCTTCCGTATTATCACCGTTCAATAAAGCTGCGGTGAATTACAAAACACGTTTAACGTTTATTTGACCATTTTTTAAAATAATAATTCTCACTATAAAGCAATTTTTGTTTGTCACTTTACATTATTTTAAATATTTTAGTTAATAATTCAGTATAGTTAAAAAACATTGTGAATTTATATACAGGGTGAGTTTAAAGTACGATTTCATGAGAATTTTATAAAAATTATTATAAAGAAAATATTGAGTTATAATAAATAGCATCTTAATAGTGTTCCCTACAATAGTAGTATTTTTATGACCTTGAAATTAAATTTAAAGGGTTTCGTATTATTACATTGGAAATGTAACAATAAAATATGTAACAATAAAAAAGTCATAGATACCAAATCATATTTAGAAAGTTGTAAGCAACGGTCCGTTTAGTCATAATCCAGTGTGGTTTCATTTATTTCCAGCAATCCAAATGAAAGAACAATTGATCCAACAAAGTGATTAACAGGCATGATGCTGCTACAACAGCTTCTCTGCAGATCACGGATACTATGCAGCAGAGTTATTTTAGTTGCTTGCATGGTCAATTCAAATACGAATTTGCCTAACAACAACAATCACTCTGCTGCATAATATTGGTGATCTGCAGAGAAGCTGTTGTAATAATATCTTGCTCTTTATCACTATTATTTTTTCAGGTTTTATTTCAGTTGATTTGTTAGAAATAAATTTTTATTTTTAAATTTACACTGGAAACTATGAATAAATGGACCACTGCTTTCTAAATATGACTTGGTAACTCATAGTTTCCAATGTAACAATGCGAAATCTTTGAAATTTCATTTCAAGATCAATGAAAACACCACCATTGTAAAGCTAGCTGTTTCAAGGTGCTATTACAGTGAAATCGGTTATTGTGATCGCTTTGGAACTAAAAACAATATTTGGCTGATAACATTAAACAACGGAAATAAAACATTAAGTAGTATCTTGGGACCGACTGGTAACAATAACAATTATCACGATGACAATTGGGAAGAGGAAGAGTCACTTATAGCACCTGGTAGTTCATCCAAAAATTAATCATTTCTTGTGAATCGTCACATTATTTTATACTAGCTTTAAACCCGTCAAAATGACGGGAAAGTTGTTTAAGCTCATATTGCTGTCGCAATATTCGTTATTTATTTATTTATTTTAACTCGTAGCCATGGCTATGCCATGTATACCACGAGTTATAAACAGAAAGCTCACGACGTAAAAAATGTTTCGATGTTGCGCAGATAAACGCTGACAAAGCAACACAGACAGTAAATGTTATATGACGTAAAACATCATGACGTCATACGACGTCATGAAGTTCGTCACACAAAGCAGTTATATAGCCTATAACAGGCAAGACATATACTGTACACTTGTCGAATTATAGATTTAAGATATATTTTTAATGAAAAAAACCCACAACATTAAAAAAGAAATATTATAGTACTGTAGTGTAATATAGAAACAAATTATTATATAGAGGGCCTACAACAGTATACATGACATTTCTTGTTGACAGTGCGAGTTGAGTGACATCATTAAAACCGGTAAAACCTTTCTTCACGATCAGTAAAGACTAAAGTATGTACGGATCATGGAGGGGGTCATCGGAAGTAGAACCTTGCCTCGCCTTCGGGAACTTCTCTCACCACCATGGTGGTAATAGATCGCTACAGATTTTTTGTTTCGACAAAAAAAAAATAAGGTCCTAAGATCATGCCACTGGCAGAATCGTTCACCTGTTTCTCATTCTGTTCGAAGAACGATGGCGTCATTGGCGCCAAACTCTACCGGAGGGAGACAAAGATTCCAATCATTCCACCTTTTAGCTTCCTCCCACACCACCTCCTTCATGAAAAAAAAATGACACTCAAAAGATCCCATTTGAAAAAAAAAAACACAAACACAAATCAATGATGATGCAATCGAAGAGCGTTCACCTTTTGCTCTTCGTAGAAAAAAAAAAAATTTCGACAACCCGTAACTTTTATCCTCTCCCCTATTTTATAGACGTTAATTTCCCACATCCGTTTTAATAATAATAATAACAGAGCTTGTTTGGTTTTAAATCAAAAATCGGACGACTTTATTTACGAGATGTAATTTGATAGGTGATCATTTTTTTTTGTTATAACCCTTTCCGGAATTCCCTTACAAAATATCGAATTCGTTAACCCCTTCTCACAACAGCTATGGGTTCAAACAACTACAACACCAACTTGCTTTTGCACAATACAAAATAATGAAGATCAACAAATGTGATGGGCATTCATAGGCTAATGATCAAGTAGTAGGCTTCACTGTACTAACGTCACTCTACTGTAAAATTGTTCAGTACAACGGAACCTCGGTTCTCGAACGTAATCCAGAACGCTGTTCGAGTTCTGAAATGTTCGAAAACCGAGGCGCGGTTTTCCATAGAAAGTAATGCAATATGGATTAATCCGTTCCAAACCTTTAAAATCAACCCCTAAATCAGCAATTTAACATGAATTTCACTAATGATACCATAGATTCATAAAATAATACACTAGATAAAAAAAAAACTTTACATTAATTATTGGGGGGGGGAGGATCCCCTTCAATAATCACAATAGGTGACTGTTCTAAGAATCTTGCACTCAGTGGAGGCCCCGTGGCATGTTCGACTTTCGAGGTATGTTCGACAACCGAAGCATTAGTGATGACGTTTGTAAACTGAAATGTTCGAGAACCGAGGTTCCACTGTACAGTACTACAAGTGTATAATTCTCCTTTGCCTATGAAGCCTTTAAAACGATCAATTTCCCAGCAAAACTAAGGTATCCTCCAAACTGCATAGTTTGTGTAAATGAATAATACATTATACATACGTTCTAGAACAATTGCGTACTGAACATTTGCGCACTAAAACATTGCGTCCCGGACGTTTGCGTCTCACAAAATATGAAATAAACACTGAAGCAATAATAGTAATCGAAATTTAAAGTGAACTCATAATTTAATAAAAATAAAATAAAATAATTTAAGAACCTTGTTAGTTACCCCCCCCCTCCCCAATACTTTGGTGTTTCGTTATTGCTAAAATCCGATGCGCAATCAAGAAAAAATACATTAAACGATATACAAATCTTGCAAAATAAAAATCTCGATATTAAATTGCTTGGGCCGCCGAATGAAACTATTTCCTCACTGGCTTCGCGTTAACTTCCTTTTCACACAGTTATAACAAGTAAATCAGTCTTCAAGAAGAAGCATTGTCGGGAAGATAATTGAAGAGCTTATTTCCAAAACGTCTTATCTCCATTTTAACCATTTTTTAGATAAGAGGCTCTGACAACTATCTGTGCATCGCCGAGAGTCCATTTATGTTATTTTCAAGACTCAAAATTTATTATTTCCTACTGAAAAGCACTCTCAAAAACCACGTTTATATGCAAAGTCTGTGGTCGAATGAATAAAAAAACCTGTTTCCTGAAAAATTGTGTTTTTGGATTTAAGACGTTTTGGAAATAAGCTCTTCAATCGACAACGTATTCAATTTATAATTACTGTAATCTAATTTAACAGTCAACCCAAAATATGTATTTAATATAATCTAATATCTAAAGTAATAACTAATCTAATCTAATGCAATACCAAAGTAGTCGGCATCAGCATCAAGATACTAATGCCGACTACTTTCCAGACTTGCTGTGAGATCATCATGCTTTTCATACACCAAGGTATTTCCGTGACAAATTGCATCGAATTACGTTTATTATTTAAAAGTTAAGTACTTTTCTGTTATAGCCGAGGCGAGTCTGATGTTGATATTTATTTTGTACTTGGTTTATTTTGTATGGGTTTATTTTGCAGGTTAGGTTAGGAAAAACAAATAAACGTATTGATTTATGTATGATTTTGTTTTGTTTCACTAACCTTACCTGCAAAATAAACCCATAACCAAGTACAAGCAAATAGCAACTCAGACACGCCCCGGCTATAACAGGAAAGTACAAAAAGTTATAAGAGAAACGCGAGGGACGACAGCGAGTGAAACAACCTGTATTGCACACACCTACGACTTGCATACAAAGTTATTTTCACCCGAAGATGACTATTGGTTTGTTTATTATTATTAACTAGATAGATAGCCCCCGTGGTTGCTATGGTAACCACGGGGTGTCTAGAGTAAAATTTGATTGTTGTAATTTAAATTATTTTGAGAGAGTAAAATTAAATTATTTTCAGAGAGTAAAATTTTTAAATGTATAACCACCTGATCCAACAATGCAGAGTAAAATTAAATTATTTTGAGAGAATAAAATTAAACTCGCGTGGTCACTAACGCCATTGTTTACTAATAATGCTGCGTTAGTGAGAGAATAAAATTAAACTCGCGTGGTCACTAACGTCAGTGACAAATCTAGACAACTATTATAGGTAATAGCAATCTAATAAATAAAGATACATAAACAGTAAAACAAAAAAAAAACCAGAAGAAATTAGCATAAAATTACATAATAGTTTTTCAACTAGATTATAACGTTTTTCAAAATTTTACAAAATTTGGACAAATTGCATGCTTTCTAAAACGAAAAGGCAATTTGTTCCAAGATTCAAAAGCTACAAACGTAAATACCCCCTTAATACTATTTGGCATAGCATACGGAATGTAAATTCACGACAATGAAGTGAATCCACAACAATGAAACGTACTTGATTAAAATATTGCTCATAATAATGTAAAGGGAATTTCAAATGCATCCTCATTTGAAATTCTCAGTATTTCCCTAAAACGATGAAAGGTAATAAAATTGCCCACTCTTATTGAATTCCTTCTGTAAAGCAGTTCAAAACTTGCTTAAAACCTATAAACAGAGTGTCACGTAATGTACTGAAAATTTAAGTTTTCAAATTGATGCCAGTTGGGTTTCGTCATCAACAATGTTTCTTGAAAAAGAAAACCAAAACTAATCAGTCAGCGGCATGCACCCTACATAAGTATTTGACCAGTTTTCCCCCTAAATTAACTTTACACCCCTCATTTCATTAACTGACAAGTAATGTTCTAGTGGATTCCTTTTTCTTCACTTCTAGGTGGGCTATGAGGCGCACCTTCAAAAGAAAACATTCCCCCCTACGTTGGTGTTTTCGTGTGTTGTAAGTGTCCAATCTTATTTCCTGTTGTAACTAACCCTCCAAAACTGTAAAAAAAAACACAACGAAAAATGACAGACCACCCGAAGTGAACGTAAATAGCTTCAATTCCGTACTGTACAATTTTTCTTTACTACTACAAATCAACGTTTTTCTAAACCCATTTGGTAAAAATGGGGGGCAGTTAAAGAAGCTCAATTTGTTTGAAGTTTTTGGAAATGACCATTAAGACAGGTTAAGATTTTCCAATTCTTGTGCTTCTTTTTTGTCATTACAAAAAATTTGATATTTACGACAAACATTTTAAATCTAATAGGTTATAAATGTAACGACTTCAAAGTTTAGACCTTGAATATCTTTGCTTGTCTATAGTTTTTTTTACTGCTCTTAGTTTGTTTCGGTTTCAATGTCTTGTGAAACTAGAGACAAGTTCCCTTCGCCCTCTCATAACGATTTCGCTTACTAATCGTTCGTCTGTCATCAAAAACATTAATTAATAAATAAACATAACTAAGAAAAAACAAACATAGACATTTGACTAAACATTTTTATGAATTTTTATGAAATCATTTATAAAAAAAAGTTGTACAACTCAGAATTCTAATATATCAAATTTAGCATAACAAGAATTGTTAGAAATACTAAACCCAGTTTTGTTTCACTCTCCCAAAATTGAAAATCGTTTTATACAATGTGTACTATTACTAATAAGTTGTCGGATTTCTATCATCGTACCTGAGTACAAAAACTAGCTTATTATAAAAAAAACTTACTTGTTGTAACAGATTAAGTGTAGACGTCATTAAATTTACGCTTTTTGGAACTCTTTCTTGGAACTTTCACTTTTTGGAACTTCCACAAAGATAATTCTGGCTTTAACAAAACTTACGCCACTGCACATTTACCACACAATATCAACAAAAAAAACCTTTGTTGATTGTCTATCTTTACATCTAACATGAATATCTAATCATAATATTCTCAGTAATCCATGAAAATCAAAGTTCCGATTGACAAATCATCAAAAAAATTGTGTCATTAGTTATCTTCATCCACACAAGTTAATATACAAATTTAATACAAGTCCTTGATTGATGCGCGTTTCTTATATTACGCTAATATGCGACGAAGAAAATTTTCCAGATGTTTCTTATAAACGAAATGTTTTCACTATTATGAGATTTTGTGCACTAGAGCACAAGTTTTACCATTTTTGGGAAATTTCGATATACGCGATTTTCGATTTATACGAGGTTTGTGCAAACATTTCGCATAAATCGAAAACCTCTTGCACTTCATCCACATCCCCACTAATTATACAAATTACGCCATCACTCTCTCGGTATATATTTTCACTACATATTTCCAAGAATTTGTATACTTTTCAAGAAACCAATTTGTTTAGAAATTAAACTTTTCTTTTTGTTTGGCCTTCAAAAAAAAATTATCATTAATTTTATATCACTCATCAAGAAGTAAAAGAAAAAGTGAAAAACGAAAAAAAATGTCTACAAACTTGTCTACTTTCATGTAACTTAAGATAGGATAATGATAAATCGACTGACGTTGACGACGTCATCTCGATGGGGCGAAAATCATGACGTCATGTTTCAGGAGCGAAGAAACTTTCTAGGAATGAACAGGAAACATTATTTTATACATGCTGACTGACAAGGTACTGGTGTTCAGGCGTTCCCGAGAAAGAAAGAAAACGGATTCATCAATCAGTGATGACGTCACACCAATCCAAGGTTCTTCTCGATAAACTACACAAAGTTTAAATATTTGAAGAAAAATAAAAAAACGCTAACGAAATCGATTCAAAACACATGGTCGTATCCGGATCGGATACAACGAACGATATTTTTAAACAAATTCCTAAAAGACAAGTTTTGAGAAATAAATAAAATAAAATAAAATAAAAACAATAAAAAGTTTTTCCCATAGTTTCGTAGAGGTGTAACTACTTTATACAGAGTGTAAAACAACGGTTAAAAGTAAAAAATAAGAGCAATGGTTATTGGAAAATCAACAAAAACATCCTTAAATTTATGCGATCGTTGAGTGATTTGATATTTGATTTATGCGAGTTTAGAGTAATTTTATTTATAATTTCTGCAATTTTCGATTTATTTATTTATATATGCGATTTTTTTTTCACATGTGAACTAATGCGGATTTTATTTATGCGAACGACTTATGCGGTTCTCGTTTTATGCATTTTTTGGTACATTAGACTATACAGAATATTCTCATAAATGACTGTAGATGACAGTATAGTTCAGTTTCCAGCTCGTTCACTCACATCTCACAACTCACTCACTAACTCAATATAAACAGTATAAAAACATTATTTTTTCATAGTAAACGTTATATGTTAGACGAACTGATATACACCGAGTCGTTACACGAATTGGTCGTTACCCGATGATGTCGCTAATTCAATGTATAACGAGCAAGTAGAAAACGACATACGAACAACAAAGTAACACGAGAAGAACGTCGTCGATTTACGATTTTAACTCGACAATCGTTCACAACAACAACAAGCCTGAGAACCTTTAAATCACACAGTTCTATTGTTCCCTTGCAATCTCATTCACACAGGGTGTTTCAAACAACCCCCTCTTTCACTGGTCCATTTCCCATACCTCGATGCCATCACAAGGGTAAGTAAAAAGGGAGTGTTTTTCTCCCATACCCTTGCTTGACCGTGGTGATGGTCATCCACAACCCCCTGTTGGGTTTAAGGTGAGAAAAGTGTACTACCCCCACACCCTTAAGAAGAACAACTCAAACCCATAAAAGCGACTACCCAAAAACTACGACTGTCGTTTTGTTAACTCTCACACCTCGTAAAAAGGAGGTGGAATGTGGTCACAATTACGAGGTGGCGGCTAAAAGCCATTATTACTGTTATTATTACTACTACTATTTTTACCCCCCACCCCATGAAAAAAAAAGTCAATCACCATTGGGGGAAACCATCACCCCCTCCCTGTCACGTGGTTAAACGACGAACTTGACCCATCGTAAATCAAATTGTAAAGAATGTCGTATCGCCATTTTAGACAATTCGCACCATAGTCGAGTTACGTTCACACAACCAAAAAGAATATAATTTGTTACAAAAATAAATCCCTTACTCTATAAAAGCCTAGACTGAGCCTCTGTTGCCATAACAAGCACAATAAACAAATTTTCTTCCTCTTTTTTTATTCTTAACTTATAAAAGCGTCGAGTGAAGTTGAAACTTCCGTTTCCACTGTAAACAAGTGTCCTTCATAGCAGGAACAGGATAGTAAACAAATACCCTGATTTACAAAAGTTTAGACTGAGATTTTAGACTATTCGCACCAAACATATTATAGCTGACTTATACAGTCAACAAATATTTTTTACACAAAAATTATGAAATTCTAAACTGAGGTTGAAGCATCCGTTACAAAAAAAAAAAAATTGACCATACTAAACAAATATTGACCAATCAGGCATCTATAAACAAGCACTGAAATTGGTACATTACTAGGTCAATTGCAGATCACTCTGGAAGCTTGCCACAGCACTCTTTTATAAAATAGTTGCTAACACTCTTTCATAGACTAGTTGAAAGGCCTGGTGTGTTTATAATTTCGAGGAAAACGCGTTTAAAGATCCGAATTTGCTTTGCTGTCTATGGGCCACTCCACACTTTTTGCACTGATATCTTTGATTATATTGTTGTTTGTTTTGCTCAAAATTATGCGTTAGTAAGGTAGAATGGCACCTTAACACACTCTAATATGCCTCTAAGTCATTTTTGACAAAAACGTTGCTTCATACCAGGCCCTTCAGTTGTTTCATAGACTAGTTGTGAACATAAGTCTGTCGTACGTTGCTACTACTTACTAGTGAAGAAAAAATATGAACCTTAATGATAATGGCAAAAACCATAACCATAATCATTTTGCGTCACTGTCGTAATAAAACGTAGGAGAACCCCTATCTGGAATCACCGTGTGTATTCTGATAATATTCAAATAAGCAAAATCATACTTTTGCTGAAGTACCACGTTATCGACCATTTCTCACCGGTTGTTGTTTTTTTTTCGTATAAAAAGTTCTCTCATTTCATTTATACTCTTTAAAAAAAAATGAAGCATAAATAATATAGAAATCACAAAACAAACTTATTAATTATTCAACGAAATTTCCAACCCCAAAAAAACTTTTTTTTTTATATTTAATGTATATTATATATCATTCGATACGCCAATCACAACACTACTGGGAGAGAAAGAAAGAATAAGAAAAAAAATACATAAATAAATAACACGATGAAAAAAAAAAACTCGAACATTGGTGAATAAAACATGAGAATTCCTTATGAGCTGAGAAACGTGAAAATTTTAACCGAAGTGATACCTCTTATTTATGAAACTCTAAATCATAGTAGTGAGAAATGAAGAAAATTTTTTTTTTAAATATAACCAGTTTGTTGCGGTATGGTGCGATAAGCAAACCAAATTGACCAAGAAAACATAAGATACCGAAACCCAAGCTGATAAAGTACGATTGAATTGGGTTTATAAAAATATGTGTGATTATACTGGTGAAGTACACAGTTGTAATTACGATGATCATACTACAGTTAACACATACAAGGACCAACTGCTCAAATCAAACTGCCATTCTCTTCCAAAGTAAAAATTTACGAACTGAAACTGCATCTTACAAAAGTGAAACTGCAACATACACAAGTAACTGCAAGTTGAACGTACACAAGTAAAACTTATGAACGTTCTGGTTGTGGTATGATCGTTGAACTGTTTCCGAATTGTGTGACAAGCAGTGACATTTGATGCAGTAGAATTGCAAATATTTTAGTGTATATTTGGTACGTAGTCAATACCAACAAGGATTAGAAACATTTCGGCTTTCTGGTGAGAAATTTGGTGCTTTCTTGATTTTATACCTGATGATACACATCGTTTTTTATTAACTTTGTTACTGAAAAAGTAACTGTAATAATATTTTGGTTTGACGTGAGCAATTTTGTTCATTAAAATTTGTATACAGATAAAACCATGTTTGAACCAAAGAAGAAATGCAGGCAATATACAGTACCGAATATTTGATATATGGTTTTGTTCAGTCGTCGTCAAACAATACATCAGCAATGTGCCAAACAGTTTTTTTCCGATGAATCTATTCAAATTTCAATTTCAACGTGTTTTATTTTAACTAGGTTTCAGAAATTAAAATGACATACACATTAAAGTAGATTTCTTGAGGGGGGCGATGAAAAACATTTTTATGAAAAGGGGGCGGTGAGTCAAATAAGTTTGAGAACCACTGAGCAACAAGGTGATTCTCTCTATTATAGAGAATCACCTTGTTGCTCAGTACCGGTACGGTACTCTATGGAGTTTCTCCCCGGAAAAATGGCTCTCCTGAACAATTTTAAAAATGTGGCTCACCATTATATTGCCTGACGCCCTTCAATCGATGTCATATTTTTTTTTCTTCTGTTTCATGTCAATACTCTCGACAATCGACCACCTACCTTGAGCTACAGTATCGTCTAATGTCTAATCTGTTATTTTATTAATCGCTTTTAATTAATGTTATACATGTACGTAACACATGGTACTGTAGTGTAGGCTATATGTAGCCACCACTTCAAGGGTAGGTAGGTATTTGGTTTTGAGAGGCGCACCAACTGCCCGAAAGCTTGTCATATAGCGCCCACAGAAACGCACAACTTAAACAGCACACTAGATAAGTTGGTCAAGACCCGACAGCTACAAGAACCTAAAAACACGATAGATGGTACGGACATGGTTCCCCAACACTTCATGGTTCCACAACACCAGTTGCCTCTCACCCCAAGAGTGAAAAGCAACAGGCACCTTCTATGAAGGGATTCGGTGGGCAATCTACTAGGACATGATGGACTGTCACTTGGGTATTACATGCCAGGCACCATGATGGAAACTGCCTACCAAGAAGAAACGCATGGGAGAATTGTATGTCCTATCCGTAACCGTGTCAATATCACTTCTTTTTTCTGACGTCAAAAAAAGAAGTCGCCCATACTCTGACCATATCTTTTATAGCACGCAGCTTGTTGTTGTCCACTGCGGCTCACTCCTTTTCCCAAGCTGAACGAATGTGCTGTTTTTGCTAAAGTTATAGGTCGGGTGATGTAACTTGAGTTGCAAAATATGGCTTATGAGAGCCCTGCTTTAGCCGCTGCATCCACTACACTCCGTGTCTGCTAACTATGGATTTAGTTTCATCTGCGCAAGTCTCGCGTCAGTCTCGTTGTAAGACGTGAAACCT
>JAQIWH010006049.1:0-13519 GCA_034695005.1 Cryptops parisi
ACACGCATTTTTTAGTGTAGTAAGTCGAACAACTTGTGCACTGATGTCACATCAACTTCTTGCCCAAGCAGTTTCTATTGGTTGGGCAAGAAACCGAGGTTACACCACTGCACAAGTTGAAACGGTGAAACGGCGGTTTTCTTTTTTCCGCCAAGGACTATTTAAACTTTTGAAACTACTAGCAATATTTGTTTTCACCTAAAAAATATTAAATTTGTCTTAATATGAGCAAGCATTTCATACAAATAGGTACTTTTGCACTTGTCAAAGAAGTGCTCTTTTAAAATTTGAAAGTCAATGTAAATGGTAAAATGTTTTTACAACCATTATCACATATCAGGAAAAGCTTAATTTGTTCAAGGAATATTTTAATACTGATTCAGTTGGTGATTGAGATTACTAATAAGAATAGCCCAGATCTGTGAGTGGGTCTCATGGAGGTTCTAGCCCAACCCATCGCGCAGAATCCACAAGACAGCTGTGGTTTAAGGTGAGCATCCTGTCACTGGATAGTGTTGGTTGATTGGTTGTAAACGTGATAATAATATATTATCAGTCTTCCTGTGCTATAGCATGGGCTAACTACTAGTAAGTTAAGAATTAGCTTCGCTAAACATGCTTTACTTCCAGAAACCAATGTGTACGTTATCGACATGTTGTTGTATGAAGCATGACGTCAACATTATCTAAATACACAAATAACAATACAAAGAAAAATCATCCCTTGTACAACATATTGAAATATAGTTACCCTTTCCATAAATATGCATGTCGCTGTATATACTCTCAAAACCATACATTAAAGGAATGACATATAACAACACATTTATCATACAAAAATATATTTTGAAGTGTGATAACAGAAACACATGTTGTACATGACGTGACAAGAAATGAACAAATTATAAAAAACTGCATAATTATATTAATTGATAAAAATTGTGTGTTGCTATAAACGACAAGTGTGGAATGACGTGAAATGTCCAACGTACTACATTGAAAGCTTTTCATAGTTGCATCGTTTACCTCATGACTAGATATACACAGATTACTTGCTCAACATTGTAGCAACGTTCTTGTGTACTTTTAAGTACACGCAAAAGAAATGTTTTAAACGATGAAAATATCAATAAAATCGCTTGCAAAAGTTTAGCGAACGACTAATGTTATACCACTGTAATATTATAGTGCATTTTTTAAAAATGTAAAATTATTCATTTGACATCGTTTCAAATACATTTTCAAAATAAATATTATTTCAGTTTAAAAACAGTAAATAAAAAAATTGTTCTTGCAGCTACAACAGTGACTTAAAACAAACACAACATGAAAGTAAAATTAATTTCTTTTGAGACACTTGTAGCACAGTGTGACTTGCCAAACAAAATTTACATAAAATTGAATTAAAATGTAAAAATATAATTTAAAGCTTTACTTGTAATGAAAATGTAAGATGAACCTTAATCATTTTTCTTATTCAGATCAATGGTTCGCTGTTTTCTTGCAAATGACAAGAAAACCTGTTCAAGTGTTGCTTGGCTCACAGAATAGTCTTCCAAGTCAAACTGCAGTTTGGCATTTTCCATGACTTGAAACAAGTAGGTCCATGACAAAGAACTATCCATCACTTGGTAATGAATAACACCCTGAAATAAGAAATACGTTTCTTAATGACACGTTCTAACAAGCGTAACTCCACACAAACAGCATTCCTCTTACAATCCTGGTAAAGTAATCCCTGGCGTAACAACCGTATTCCATTCCAGAATGATTCTCGCCACATGGTCATTACAATATCATTAAATCATACCCTACATCTGTGGCACAGCCAACACGATCTAAAAAGATCGTGTTGGCTGTGTCTGTGGTAATTAAGTAATTTGTTCTAAACACCAAATTATGATATATACATATATATATGACTGAGTAATATATACAGGGTTAAGCAAAAGTGTGGTAAAAGCTAAATATCACAAGAACCATTGGTGGTATGAGATTGAACTGTTGTGATGTTTATCATCAGCCATAGGCTATCCAGCGCATTAGCTGGAAGTGACCTTGAAGGTCAATTTCAAGGTCATCCAATTATTAACTTCTTTAATATCCACCCAATATGTGATTTAAAAACATGAAGCTATTGTAAAGTCATTGGATAGCCCTTGGCCGACATACGTTACAATAGTTCAATCAGAATTTTTATAACGCCATGGTTTTCATGTCAGTTAGCTGTGGCCAGACTTTTGCCTCACCTTGTACATGTCACAGGCAACATAATAGAACCCACACATGGTCTCGTTTGGCAATGTATGAAATTATAACATCGCACTTGCATATCCTGGTTATAAATATAACCTGCACATCGCTAAACATTTATTGAAGAACATAATTTACCTGATGAACATCTTTGAGAAAGCAGTTTGTGAACTTGCTGTTGATGTAATTTTGAAGGTTGATTTGGACCGAGTCTTGATGTTCGTTTGGTTTCAGCTTGGCCATGATGGTAAAGCCTTCGTTGAATTTGTTCTTTAAATGCTGGATGCCTCCCATGCATTGGAATTTCCCATTCACCATGATCGCAACACGAGAGCACAGAACTTCACATTCTTCCATGCTATGTCGACAGGTAAAACTCAATTCAATTATTTAAACTTCCAACCTGTCTTTTAAAATTTACAAAATTAGAAAATTTTACCTGTGCGAAGTGAGAACAATAGATATTCCTGCATTTCTCGCAGCCAACAGAATATTCCATAATTTACGCCTAGCTACGGGATCAACGCCTGTAGTGGGTTCATCCAAAAAGACCAATGGCCTGTTGCCTAAAAAGGCTATAGCTGCACTCAACTTTCGTTTATTGCCACCACTAAAATTGAGACAAAAAAAAATAAATATTGATGATACAAAAACACGAATTCACCGATTTAAAGCTAATAGCACTTTAAACTGCGATGCAGTTTTTAAAGCGCCACACTTAAATAAACTCGTTCAATGCAACTTGATTATATTGTGTTTCACAAACAAAACGTTACCTACCTATAAACTTTTGTGATTTTGTTAGCATGTTCGGTCAAGTCAAACAAATCTATCAGTTTGTTTATTTCATATTTTATTTGGGAGCTCACAATTCCCCGTAATCGTGCAAACAAATATAATGTCTCTCGTCCAGTGAGATAATCGATTAAAGCATCAAATTGAGGACAATAACTAATTTGTTGTAAAAACTGAAACAAAATAAAATAAACCAATTAATATACCACCAACATGGTTTATGGATTGTTAATCCAATTTAAATTTCAAAAGTATAGTACTAAATCTAAGAAAATACAAGAGACCCACTTGCGAACGATATTTCTTGAGCACAAGTCTTTGAATGTAAGAATTTCCATAAGTGATAGTTTCATCTCCAGTGAGCATGCGAAACGTTGTTGTTTTCCCAGCACCATTAATACCAAGGAGTCCAAAACATTCGGAAGGCTTCACTCCAAAACTTAAATGGTCCACGGCTACAAAGCTCCAAAAATGTTTTGTAAGGTCATGAACCAACAACGCATCTTCACCCGAGTTGCCTGAAAGTGAAAATCAATGACACACATTAATGAAGTGTATTCATCAACTAACGGGCAATTTGTGGAATATGAAACGTCCGTATTTAAACAACTGAAAGGGTCCAGGCAACATAGTGAGAATATGCACACGTTTTCCAAGAATGACATTTTTACACCAAACTGTCCCTCGGTACTTTAGTGCTTCTTCTTGTCCCTTACTAGTGTTTTTCACCAGAAAAATAGATCTCCTGAACAATTTGAAAAGTGAGGCCCATCGCTATGTTGTCCAAAGCTCTTCGATTGCACTTGTTATTAAACAAGTTAATTCCGACAGCAAAATTATCAAACAAAAATTTTGTTCTGTACCTGAAGCTGCAATCTGGTTTACACGGTCATTTTCTGCCTGCACATCTGAATCAATAGCTTCAGATGAATGTACTGGAGAGTCATCAATCACTTTTCGCTTCATTTTGTTCTTGCAGGCACACAACAAATACCACAAACGATACATGACTCCGCGTTCGATAAGGAAAATCAAGATGAAATATATAAAACCGTCCAGCCCTAACATGAAAAACTCCTGTCCGAGTCCGGGATTGTCCCATTTTAGATAATTGGTCCGTTGGAAGCAATCAACTACGCAATCTGAAATACATACAAGTGATCATTACAGTACTGTTGAAACAGAGTGAATTAAATTCATAATCCAAAATTATTTATACAAAAGATACTACAAATAATATGATGATTCATTTTAAAAAGAATGGAACAAGACAACGAGTGGGTGAATCGAATCTATTGAACAACGTTTAAGATAGATAGCCTACAAGAGTTTTGACTTGTGTAAGCTAGTTAAAATGTACCTAAAGGACTCTTGACACATGCAATTTTTGGTGTAGCAATTCCAGCAACCTGTGGACAACTGTGACATCAGCTTCTTGTCAAACAGTTTTCATTGGCTGAGCAAGAAGCTGACTTCAGTTGTCCACAAATTATTCAAATTGCCACACCAAAAAATGCAGATGTCAGGAGTAGGGTGACCAGATTTGAACCAAACAGCTGGACACAAAAATGATACGATATAGGCGGTATCAATATATCGATAAAAACGTCTTTTTTTTTTCATTTGTTTTTAAAAATATCGTTCCATAAAAAAATTTTTTTAGCACAATCCCCTACTTTCTGATAAGTTAGGTAGTCTAATAAGATAGGTAGTCTGATAAGATAAGTAAAAAAAAATTTCGGGACATTATGCTGATAACCGGTACAATCCCGAAAAAAAAAACAGGATGTTTGGTCACCCTAGTCAGGAGACCTTTAAAAAGTTTTTTTCAATCAAAAACTTTCATAAAACTTCATTTTCTATCAACATCACAGAAAATGGCTATTTATCCTATGCCCTGACCTGTGGAACCTCCCAAAAGTGATTTAATAACATATATTGAGTGGCTACAATTACGATAAAGCCGCGCATTGGATTGATCATCACACACTTATCAAGATCTGGAATAGAGTTGAGCTGGAATAAAGAGCTAGAGTAAAATTACAAACATATAAAAATTAGATTATTATAATACCTGGACAACACTGTGGCTGCATAATGCAGGTTTTTTCATCAAAGTTTTTGCATGCTGAATTCAGTTGCGCAATCCATGGTGTCAGCATAAAACCTATCGTCACAGGAAAAATTGGAAGCAATCGTACAAACCACTGCAAAACGTCGGCGACATCTTTCAAATCGGGGCTTCCAAACATTTTAAAAAAATAAATAAGGAATCCAAAAACAATCCCTGAAATTGAACATTCATATTTTCAGCACTATAAAGTGAAACCGTGCACCAGAAATGAATGGATAATGTCATGTATGGTATACAAAAAATAATAAAATAAAATAAAATACAAACCTGCTATCAGGTTAAGGATAAGAATTTTGTTGAATCCTGATGAAGGAATGTTGCTCACAAATGAAAATGTGTATGAAAATGGAATAGCGGCCCAACCGTAGAACAAAATCAAGAGAAAAATGATTCCTGAAAATAACCACATATATCACTTAATGTTATGTGCAAAAATTGCAAAAGAAAACATTATCTATGTTACTGGCAATGTAAAAAAATCAAGACAAGATTGTTTAGCAATGCATGAAATTAGCATTGGAATACTTAAATCAAGTAAAAGTTTAGGTTAGGTTAAAACTTAGGCTAAATTTAAGCTGCCCTTTTTTTATAGAGAAAATGTTAACTCGAAACAGTTGTATACATGATGTTATTTCATACATTTCAAGAAGATGTTTGCCAAAAGGCATTCTATAAAATCTTTTCCAGACAAGAAGCAATCTCGTACCTAATTGAATCTAGGCCTTTTTATACAGATAACTCTTGGGTTTATGAACGTTCGATTTACAAGCATCTGCTATAACAAATGTCACAATTCATTCCTTTTCTTGAAGGATAAAAAATATACATCGTGTATAAGATTTCATGGTCCTACTTTAACCTGCTAACTTAAGCTAATTCTGAGATTAACATAGGTCTACCATTTGAAACGAAAATACAAGTAGCATCAACTAAGAAAACCAGTTCAGCTCAATTTGACTTCTTATTGTAAATGTGTAATAAAAATATTGACCCCCTAAAATGCATGTATTTTTATTTACTTTTATGCTTCTCCTGTAAACCTGCTAAAATGGAGTTAGCAGGTTTACACACCAAGCCGACGATATAATATGTTATCACATGCAATAAATCATAAGATATTCATACACCGACACAACACATATTGTATGGATCATCTAATCATTAGTAGGTCCTATATGATTTTAAATGCTTTTAAACAGCTGTTAAAACATGGCTGTGTATCATGAAAGCTCAGCAATTCAAGATACACATAACAAACAAAATGTAGAATGAACATCATCTTGGAACAGAACTGATACGTAAATGGATGTTGTCTGTGCACCATGCTAACATAGCAATCTGGACTAAAGTAATTGTCAAACTTACCCAACTGTCCATCTCCTGTAACGATATCCGACTTGTCAACAGTAGCAAATATGATTGTCATGAGACAACACGCAATTATATGGATGCCGAAATCCCAGACAAAAGATGAACCCCAGAAAAATACGCCACCGGTACCAGTCATCAGTTGCAAGTGTTTCGCTTTCGACACGCGCTCGTGGATTGGAAAAATCACAAACGAAGCTGACATCACAGATAGCCCAATAGGAATAAACACGCCAATTATGATGGCTTTGATCACTTTCTGCACCTTTTCAATGAGTGCCACGTGGTATGGATTCTTTGGAAGTGGAGCGTTTTCCACCACAATATTGTAGTCAGCACCTTTCTCTGTTTTTACGATTGCATTGTGCATTAAATTCACTGACATAGGTAAGCTATGGTAATACAGTCCATTGTACATGGAATTCAAAGAGCTCAACTCTGCAGCGACAACGTATTTGTCGTTATATTCAGCAAGGCTGCGGTTTCCTATTTGTATTACTTCTTCGCTAATGTTTTCAACTTTCTTGGCTACAGTTGCACTTCCAGAGAACTGCTTGACGTACGCATCCGTCCATTTAGAACCGTCGGTATATAAAGCAATGGTATTTCCATATTGCGATATACTCATCAGTCTAGCTGGTTCCATTGGTATGGCAACATTAATAGAGTTATTAATCAGTAAAATGCCTAGTACAAACAAAGCAGGAACTAACACCTGAAATTAGAACAAACAAAAAACAATTATTAACCAAAATCATAAACTAATTAGCATCTATAATTCAACCAAAAAATTAGTTCCTTGTTAAAATTATGCAAACTAATGGTATGATTATCACTGCTCAAAGAGCTAATGAATGATACGAGGGTTCAGATTGTTATTCAATTTTAAAATGTTTTACAAACAGTATTAGTTTCTACTAAAATTACGCTTGTACCATGTTTAATACAAGAACTAAACCTTTCGAAACGTTCAAATAAATTGCTTGACTGTCACAAAACATTACCGTATTTTTGTGAATATAAGATAATGATGCACCTGAATATAAGACATGACTGAATAAAAATAAACTATATAGAAAGCACCCAATTAAAAGATTCACACATGAGAAACAACTAAGAAACAGCATATTAAACAATGAAACTTAAGTGTGATTGACTCTAAATGTAATGTGTTTTGTAATAAATACACTGGAGGATACTGAAGAACTCAAATAGCACACTCATCCATATATTTGTTTATTTTCTACCTGTAATATAATAAGTAATGACTTTTTATTGCATCTAGTTGTTTATTATAATTTATATAAGATGCTAAGATGCCCGCAAATGAAAGTTACAGCTAAGTGTGTGAAATTGTGTAAAATTTTGTATAAGATGCATCTGTTGTTATTGCATCATCTTATATTCGCAAAAATACGGTAGTTTTGGTATCCACCCAATGCTGAAAGCCAAGTTGTAATTCAGTTTGCTAACCTGAGCAAAAATCAAGCTCCAGCGTCGGCGACCGTAATGCCATCGTTTCAACAGTAATCCCCAAAACTGTTGAAACCACAATGTTAACCCATAGTTGAATTGTAGAGTGGTAGGATCTGTTAACAAAATAATAGTTAACAATCATTTCAATAATTGCAACTTGAACCCCTTCTACAGAATTTGAACTACATTCTATACATATAAAAGTTACCATAGTTATTTGCAACATTGAGTTTTGCAACATCGTTGTCTTCACCGTCATCCTCGTACAAATTATCGGTCATCTCACCAACTCTGAAATTTAACCAACGTTTACGCAATTCTTAGGGTTCACATTTTTAAAATCAAATTCATACTGTTCAAACTTACTTCAAGAATACTTCTTCCATCGTAGTTACAGATAATCCAAATCCATTTATACCCAAAAATTCTAAATTTGATTCCAAATTCTGAAACAATTCAGGAAACTTTTTGCTATCATCCGCCATCAAAACAAAAGAAATTTCATTCGCGATGTGGTTTTCCATGTACGATTGAGGAAGATGTTGCTGTATGAGGTTAGTCAACCTAGCAGTATCGCAGTCATCATTTTTGCTAATGTTCAGATGGTAACCAGCACCTATGTCATAAAATATAAAATGTTAACCATAATCTGAAACATGAAAAAATCTTTAATGATCTCATAATTTATTTATTCTTCAATGAATAAATTGTGGTGGATATTATACTTCACTCTTTGATATTTAAATATTAAATATAATTCAAAGCTGTGTTAGTTATTATTCATTGTTGTGAGAGAAAGAGGTTGTATCTGGAATGTAGAGGTGGAAGAAGCAATTGTTTTCCTATATAATGTACCTTGCAAAAAATTCTACTGACAAGAAGTAAAGTTATTTGTTTGTTAATTCACAAATGATGCAGTCTAATTATTTAAACATTGTCAACTAATCCCATGGCAACATAAATCAGCTTTCATTTCAAATTGTTATTTGACAAATACACCGAAAACAGATTTTTAACAATAGGCTTCGTATATTGTCACCAGATATGATGCCATCTCACTTAAATATATATCCCGAAATTAGTATTTGTCACCAAATGCCAGTCCATGCCTCGACTGATGTAACGTGGGTCTCACTCATGCGTGAAACTAATATAAAGGTTATAAAAAGAAACAATTCAAATTACCAAATTGCTTCTTCAGAAACATGGTTGTTCCATAACACTGAATGACGCCATGTGCCATGATAGCAATCCTGTCACCGAGAACATCAGCTTCTTCCATAAAATGGGTTGTTAGTAAAATACACCGGTCTCTGCGAAATTCTTGAAGCAAGTCCCAGATTGCTCGCCGTGCTTCAGGATCCAGCCCTGATGTAGGTTCGTCCAACATGACAACCTGTTGCCAACAAATAAAATAAAATGAAAAAATTAAGTACTTTACCAGTGTCATTTCATGGCTACAGATTTAAGCAAACAGTTGAAACTAACCTTAGTTCCACCAACTAATGCCATTCCAAGATTGAGTTTTCTTTTCATTCCACCAGACAATGAGCGAGCAAACTGGTCTCGTTTGTCGTAAAGCTGTAATTTGTGCATTAAATCATCCACTTCGGTCTGTAATGCTGTCCCAGTCACTCCTTTAAGCTGTAAAAAAATAAAAGTAACAAGAGCTGAAATGTCAGAACATTTTGTAAAGTTATGCAAATTACAAACAACACGCTTACCTTGCCGAAAAACATTAAATGCTCCTTAACCGTCAAAATGTCAAACAGCATGTTGTGCTGTGGACAGAGACCAATGCTCTCACGAGCTTTGTCCGTATCGGTGGTAACATCATGCCCTTCTATTAAAGCTGTTCCTCTGGTTGGAGGGATCATTCCTGACAAATCAAAAGTCATGATAATGAATGTAGCTACATAAAAGCAAATTCTTGCAAAATTAAAAGAAAAAACAAACAATTCATAAACATTGCATCAACCAATGCTACTTGTGCAAAAATACATTATAATAATCGTTTCACTGTTTAAAATATTTGGAGAACCCTGTGCCACCATATTGAGTTCCAAGATAAACTTGCATGACGAATTAAATTCAAATAATATAAAAATTTGTACCTGTCAAAATAGACATTGTAGTAGTTTTCCCAGCACCATTATGGCCCAGCAAAGCAGTGATCTGTCCCTTGTAAACATTTAAACTGACATTGTTTACAGCCATCTGGCCAGCTTTGAATGACTGAAAGAAAAAAAGAATCAAAATTGCATTTGATTTGCAAATCAACTTGACAAGAGAAATAAAGCAGATGTGAAAACACAGCATTTCAAGCCATGTTTAGTACCTTGCATAGTTTCTTGATTGTCACAACAGGCAATAACCCAACAGGTTCAGCTTCGAAATTTTTATTTTCTTTAGTTGGATCGAACTCTTCAAAGTCACTACTTGCTTCACCAAACCAGTAAGATTTCTGTAAAAGATTTACATTAAGTACAAGTATAAATTGTATTTGCTAAAAAAATTTAATCCCACCCTGTGTGAACTTATTGAATTTCCATTATTAACAAAGAACAATTAACTATAACTCATACATATGACCAAAGTAAACCCTCCAATTTCGTGACATTCACATTTTGCAACATTCTAAATCAATGAATTACTACTTTATAATATACCGTACCCACTCATGACACTTTCACTTTGAAAGTATGTGAATTGTTCACAAGTTATGCACTCACTAGGCACATATCACAATAGGCTCATTTTAAATTTTTTCTTCTGAATTGTCTCCATAGGATGGAATAAATTTTATTATCTCCTACTAGCAAATAATTACAAAGTTGAATGTCACCTTGTCATGGATGTGACAAGGTGACAATTCATGTTATATTTCTTCATTCCTGATTATCTGAGAAAATTGGGAAACTTCCTAAAATTCCCTAGATAACCTAATATTCCACACAAACAACGAAAAAAATTAAAACAAAATTCACATTTCAAAATTAACTTGTAGTTTAAACAAAAAAGCATTTTTTTTGCTTTTTTTATTTGAAAACGATCAATAAAGTTCAGGCAGAAAACAAATTTATGGTAGGAACCCCCCCCCCCCCAGATAATCAGGAAGCTACTGTAAGTTTGCAAACATTTTCAAGTTATCAGATGAATTGAGGAGCTGGGTGGAAAAATGGCCTAAATCCACTTATGGAGTTATTCCTTAAAATACATAAATTGAATCGTTTTAGACCAATCTACAGCATAGACATTAAGTTGCCTATAATCTGCAGTTTCAGACTTTTTGGAGCAAGACTATTTGGAATAACTGTGTAATTGTATTTTTAAATTAGCCTGTTACTTGAGGCCTGTCAACTAAAGTTAAGATTTTTTTGCAAAACCTGTTCATGTTCCTTCTATAGACAGACAGTTGACAAAATAAAATTTTCTTAAAAGAGAAGGTGCCAAAAGTTTTTGCCCTTTTCCTCAAAACTACATTTTTTTGCATTATTCCACCAAACTTCTCAATTAAAAGAAAACCAAACTCCAAACAACACAACATGACACAAAAAATATAGGAGTTCCTCTACTTATGCCAGGGTTAGACTGTGATTTTGTTTATAGACTTTTTGTTATTTTTCGCT
Source organism: Cryptops parisi (assembly GCA_034695005.1). Lineage (NCBI taxonomy): Eukaryota > Metazoa > Arthropoda > Chilopoda > Scolopendromorpha > Cryptopidae > Cryptops > Cryptops parisi. The sequence continues at coordinate 11,656 of JAQIWH010006049.1, forward strand.
GCTTTCAGCTATTAAAAGATACTACATTCACACTGTTATACAGGCACTTCATCGAAGCTGTTAGTATTATCAATACAGGGTGTTAGGTAAAAGAAACACAACCGGGCCTCTAAGAAAACAAGTAGCAGGAGATGCATTAAGATAAACAATCTATATAAAATCTAATACCGGTGGTAAGTTATTTCTGTCCACATGATTTGCATGAGGAAGGAAAAGATGTATTGCATGATTAATCTGAACATGCAAATGATTCAGCATGGTGAATCATTTGCATGTTCCGATTAATTTAACATATATGACTATCATGCTGCTTTTTAAAACAAACAAAATAAAATTAACACAATCTTCTTCAGATCTACTATCATGCTTCAAGTCTACTATCACAACAAAAAATTCACGATAGCCAATTATCAAGGAACAAATTATTTCAATAACCATAGCAATAAAACTTGCATAACATCCTACCCCAGTTTAGCTACAGATCATAAAAATTAAAAATTTACAGCTGTTAACAGGTTCTCTTGACAATAGATAGTCTTGCTTAGAGCAACAAAGTTCTGCAAGTTTCTGGTTAAATATCCAAATCCGCAACATTAATGACGATGTTAAATATGGTGGCTAATTCCAACAAGACGGTTGCAAGTGTATTTATTTAGCAAAATTCGCATCACTTAGCAATTACTTAATTCTTTAAGAATACACATTGGAAGCGAATCGACATGCCTTAGCTGTACGATACATTTTATAAGACTAGCATAAGATTTTTAACGAAACATCGTAGTATAAGCAGAGTGGAATGTACCTGGAGTAACAAGGCAAGATGAGCTCGTGTATTATTGCTTCGGCTGAGAAGTGTGAAAGCATCATTTATATATTTATTATAATTATTTATTATAACTACACTCTAGTAGTAAATTTCCGGAAATTTGTCTAGCAATAGGCAAGTTATGTGGCCTAGGTAGTCTAAATTCACTATTTCTTGGAATTTTTGAAAGGCAATCAGTTTTTAGCAGAATTATTATTAATGAAACCACTGACAGAAAACTCAGTGCAAACACCAAATTTGTGCAGTGCGCTTGAATTTTCAAGATAAACTTTGCGATTAACTTTGGTATATGTGACTTAGCTATGGTGCAACAAGAGAAATTCTCCTGCGTAGACGACAGAAAACTTAGTTGCACAATTCTATTCAGTGGTGACCAAGTGCCGTTCAACTGCTACTTTCTTCCACAATGTGTACATCAAGTGTGGTGCAACTGCTTGCTCGCACACTAGAATTAAATATAGTTTTTCCATTTCATGGGAATTTTAATGACATAATTTTCAGTTTACAAAAGGTTTTTGCAGAACATAACCCTCACATAAATCAAGAAGTACCTTAGTATAGGTAGACCGCATTTACATCACTCGACTTCAAATTTCATGTAAATATTTCTACAACCAAAACAACTGAATGGGTCAGATCACATCCAATAACGGAGAGCTGCGATGCAAAATCAATTTTTTTGTCAATACTATTGAAACGATGAACTAACCAGGAATCAGTGAACTAACCAGGAACTAACCAGGAATGGTTTCTAATTCAAAAGTGCTGATGCCTTGCCTCTCCAACTATATAGCTCCGATAGATTTAAGTATACAGAAAAAAGAATACGCAAAAAACTAAATATCTCATATTAGAAAAGTAAAAATATCGGGCCATCTTCTTAGACATCACTTACATCCGTAACATGGACACGAGACGTGTCCTCTTCAGGAATTAGCCGTTCTTCATCGCTTCCTTTTATTTTGTTCTCTTTATAATTCCGTTTTATAGTTGAAAGTTTAGAGCAGGGAGATCTGGGGCCCCTTTTCAAAAACTGAA
>JAQIWH010006050.1:0-13518 GCA_034695005.1 Cryptops parisi
AGATTTTTTGATTTAATGTATGTCTAACATCATCAAATTTGCTTACTTTGAAAAAAGGCGTTGTGAGTTGACATTATGGAATTGTCCAGCTACTTTTCATTTTCAAAAACCTTTTAAAAATCGGATAATTGTGTAATTAAGTTAATACACAAGTACCAAGTATTACTATTAACCCACAGCCACCGGTATGAGGCGCCACGTGTTTATAGTTTAGGTTAGTTAAAACGAACAAAAATGTATTAGGTTTATGGTTAATGATAAAATTGGTTGTTGTTTAACTAACCTGAACTGGTAGCTATACCCATAGACACCAGTTAAGATTAGTTAGAAAACAACAAACCGTGCCTCTCCCATGGCATTCAGTGGCTGTGAGTTACATTACACAAGTACCCAAAGTCAATTTTAAAAGTTACTTTTCGGCACTTAGTACAATTAATGAAGTTTCCTCCATTACGTATTTTTTTATTAATTAGCATTAAAAATACACGAGAAATGTGTGAATTTGAAATGTGAGAATTTGGAATATTTGATAAGTACCGGTAGTAAATATTTGTATAAATGCACATTTAAGCTTAAATGTACACATTATGTAGTAAACATATTTGATGAGACTTCTGAAAATATAGATTTAAAATATTACATCGTTTATGAATATTTTAAAACGCATAGTCTGATTAAAGATGGAGCTACCGATATAAGATGTTGAAGTTTTTCATTCGCGTTTCATTCAATTAGTTTTATATTTTTATGTTAATTTTATGTAATGAGGGTAGCGTGTAACTTGGTGTAGCTATTAGTATAATACAAGAGGCCCGCCTAGTCACAAATGTGACCACACATATACTTTTTTCCGTCCTACCATAATAATGACATGAACACAACAGACCTTGTGTCACGTGTCAATGCTGAGCCACCCAGAAAATTGCTACGCCTGCGTGCAAAAAAAATAGCATTCAAACACTCACGTACATTGGAGTTTTTTAGTTATAAACTTATAATAGATACAGTTATAACGTTTACATAATTATTTCAAGAGTAAGCTTTCGCAGCTGTTATATTTGTTAGTATATCTCTTACTATTTCTGAACTTTATTATAAACCTGTACATCACATAATTATTAGACTAAGGTAGGCAGCAAACTAGCATTCAATATCTCAATCGTTATGAATGGCCATACACTTTGAATGATCAAATGTGACGTCACGTGCAGACAGGACAACCAATAGAATCCCTGCACGTGATCAAGTGACGTGTTTTTTTTTACAACAGTTGAGGAAAACCCAAATTACTTGTTTCAGGACCGCCCCTTTTTGATGATTCAAAATGTATGATCACTCAACAAATTGAGGTAATATTGAGCAATTGAATTTGCTAGTTTGCTGCCTGCCTTAGTTTTATCACAAATGATATCAATTGTGATACCAAATCTATCACAATGAATTGAAACATTACGTTTACTGAAATTTTTTAAAATGTTTTCATTAATCTTTTGTTTTACTGAACACTAAATAAAAAAAAAATTATAACTGATGTTCTGATATTAGATCCAGAGACATGTAAAAAGTCACACGAGATAAAGTTTCAAGGCTGAGAACGAAAGATTGCAAACCGCTGTTTCTGCCTATCATTCTGAAGCTGCTGTCGAGAGATTCATTTTGATGAAGGGAAAGTCCAGGATGAATCATATCTACACTCGCTGTATATGCAGTTTCTTCTTTGTAATACAGTATATACAACCACGTCCTCGACTTATCATTCAGCAGAACAGCCACTTGTCCTTGATATCCCTGAACCAAAGGATCATTTCAGAGCGGCTGACTGGTGTCAAGTTCATATTGTGCTCGAGACTCGTAAACTGTTTTAGATGTCGAGGTGTGTCTGTTCGCGTCTAATCTTTTGTTGCTTGCACTGCTCTGTTTGTGCCGCATTGGAGATAACGAGGTGACAAACTGTGGACTAGTTTATTCAGGGCAAATTTCGGTCAGTCGGGAGACGCGCGCGAACGCTGTCGTTATTAAATTTGATGAACATCATCATCACTGAACTTGTTGGAAAGAGAGAGAAAATCTTTTTTTTTTTGACTGACATCGATCGATTTCACGCACTGAATGCAAAGCATGTGCATCTTCATTACTCGACACCGAAATGCATTTCGGCTTGAAGTGGTGGTGGTGCCTTTGCGGACCACTGACCATGTTAAAAAAAAAGCTCTAAGAAGTAGATGCAGAATTCTTCCTTTTCCTACAACATCCGTTGCCATCGGATTCATAAACATACCATTTATCTTTCCCTTTTTGTGGACTTTGGCAATGGAATACAGCCTTCTAGTGTATTTTTTTGTTAATTTTTTTTTTGTTTGAAAACTTGTGATTTGGAAATTGGAATTTCCAATGCGACGACAACTTCCGTTGTTGTTGTGTTCACTGCAGTGGATGATTCAAACAACAACGAAGCAAAAAAAAAGTAATTTGTCTTTGAGCCGAACAAGCAGAAAGTCTTAGTTGTTTACGAAAGACTTGATAATTCGCAGTAATGACTTGAGGCTTATTTTTTTTTTAGGAATAAACCATTTTTTTTATAAGCATGAAACAGTTTAAAATAAGTATGTTCTGACATCGGAGGTTTTTTCATTGCCGTGTAATTTTTTATTGCAGGAGTAGAAAGGCATTTTTTATTGCACGAATAGAAAGGCCTTCAGTACTTTTCCTATTTTTCCAAAGTAGAATATCTGTGGTGATACAGTGGAATCCAGTTATTATGTCCGCTTTGGGACCAGTAATTTCTGATAACAGTAACCGGCTAGTATTATTAACAATGGATAAATAACATCAAACAGTGTTTTGGAACCGACCGATTGTGATAACAATAGCCGATTGATAACATTGTGCGTGATTGTAATAACTGGATTTCACTGTATCTCATTGTTTATAGAGACTGTCTTAAACTCCGCTTTCATAATACTAGACCCAAAACATTATATTCTGATGTATGTAGCCTATTGATATAAACATTAGATATCTATTCGACTTTTGGTGTAATGTTCTATACGGTATACCTCTCTTGTCATTTAGTGACGAACCATCTGAATATCGCGATTCGCACGTGGTTATAATAATTCCAAACTAAAGCAAATTTTTGCTTACTATGGTGAACTAGAAGTAAACCCCGTGTTTGAACTCATGTTCCTTCGCAACATTCGTGTTTTTTATCATGTTGGTATGGTAGCGTACTTAATCATATACAGTACAGTATATAATACAGTATATACTGTATTATATACTGTATAATAATACGGTATAGTGAGCTATTCTCCATCATTCTCAAGTTCATTTACGTGAATTGACGAATTCCAGAAACATTATGATGCACTTTGAATTTTGGAGTCTTTTTTATACTCATCTTACCCTCACGTTTTAAATTGCAAATAAGATGTACAGTATGTACCACTTTTTGCAGATTACCCTAAAATCTATATCAGGATTGTACGAAAATCCTCTTCTTGCAAAATCTACATCACTTTAACTGTAGGATTGAATTATTATGGGCACTGTCCAGCAACTAATGGCAAACCCCATGAAGATCACCATAATGTGAAGGTACACAAAAAGCATTCATGACTTTCACATACACACAAAGATCTGGATAATTATTAATATTAATATGAAAAATCAGGTTTTTATGGCAGCCTATGGAATACAAATCCTAAAATTTATATTTAACAATAATTTGATAATGTTACATTATAAGTCCCCAAAGCTCCACACATGTACTGTACATGCATTAACAATGACTTAGATTTAAGCTTAGATTTATTTTGATAGTCTCTCTCATCAACATGACTGATTTATTGATGTAATAACTCATTCATAATCTGATACTGGTCATGCATTTGGTCTTTTTAATTAACAATATACGATTTTCCCAATCGGAGAAGATTGATTTAGCGCTTCATTTAACTGAAGTTTGCGCTCAATTAATTAGAAAACATCGCAGATAAGTATTTGCTTTGTTTTAATACAAAATCTAATTTTTATACAAAAGCCCACGCAGGCCTTTTCAGCTCTTTATAAAATCGAACATGATTAAAAGTAGATGATAGTGTTTTATTCCTTTAAAAGGTCAACTTTGACTTCCGTTTTACGCATCGGTTGACATTCAGCACTACCTCATTGAACCAAGTGTGGTTAATTACTGGTTTGGTAAATTTGGTGTTAAATTCGGTATAATGAGATAGCCAAATCATTGGATTGTCTGGTGTTAAAGATTTAAAGCTAGCTCTAGCCTTGTGCGAGCGGTTTTTTTTTAAGCTTGTATACACAAGTAGAGGATGTTTATGTTGCAACATTTTTATTCTTGTTGTAATGTAAACTGCTACATAACATTGAAAGTTATTCATTTGACGTTTATATTTGAATGAAACTAAAATTGGGACGGTGTTTCGAAACCAGTGTTTACCGTTGAGTCAAAGAACGTACAGTACTTTTTTAACCTCTTTTATTTAACTCTAGATTGAAATTGTTCAACATCCGTGAGCTCTTTTTTTGGTAGGTTTCCGATGACCCATAGAGCTGAAATTTTGAGCATAAACTGGAGTTGCGGTACATTTTTTTGTATCAAATTTGGACAGGTCTAAGTCGTGTCAATTTCGAGTTTTTGTCACACGAAAGGCCCCGTTTTCCTCTAACAGTGTTGCAGACAATACCTACATTTCAAGTCACTAAATATTTGTTGTATCCAACGATGAATGCATTTATTTGATGTATGTGTATATATATTTGTTTAATACCTACAGCGTATGTGAGCAACTAATCATTGTTGTGAGGTTAAATTTTGTGAAAACCTATCCATCCAAATAAACACATCAACACATTTAAGAGATTGCTTAGTTTTTGCATATACTCGTTTCTTTGTTTTTGTGTTTTTTTATAATTTGTTCCTATGGTGATAACAATGTAACCCGCTTGAGATGTTTTTCCTTCATTGTGAGAAGTTTGATTTTTCATAATTTAAAGACGCAACACCCATACAATATTTCGTCATTTCGGTGATCAATTTTAACAAACATGATGGTGTGAATATAAATACGAATTGAGTTACTGACCATAGATTAAAGGAACATCCCGGTTAACATAATAACATAAATTTAGAATAACGTTTATAAAAAAAAAACGTGTAGATGATTTATATACATATTTTAATGAAATGCTTGACTAACTAAAAAATAAAAAAAAAAAAAAACACAAACAGATGATCTCCATTAGAGGAAAACTTGCAAGCGTGACTCATGACAAATGGTAAATCAACACAGACACAGAAGGGCTTAAAACTTTTAGTCACCATTGGTTGATTGGCTACAACAAGTGCAAGTGCATTGCACTTTACTGTTCTTCGTACATTAGTGGGTGATGTAAGTACAGTGTATCTTAAAAGATGTAGGTTATTCTTTGCGAGATGGAAAAACCCAATATCTGGTCTTATTTTTCGGTACTACCCTGTTGGCTGTTGTAATACTATATATAAAAATTGGTAAGCTTGAATCTTTTGCATCTGCAAATGGACTCAAGCCATTCCGCATTGCCCAGGTGTTCGTCAGATGATGGAGGAGGAAACTCTTCCAGCGCTTGCTGATGTCATCAGAAGGCGATGCGGAATGACGGTTGCTGTAGAAACGCTTTTCCCAGACAGCGATTCAGGCAAGGGCATCTATTGATTGGTCTCCGGTCCTAGGAATTCTGGGTGTTGGCACTAGGGCGCGATGCATTTTGCTGTGAAAGAGTGGAGCAGCAGTACTGTAGCTTTTAGTTGGAAAACCCATATGATGGTATACGACGACGACGACCTTTTGCGGAACAGCAGCAGTCAGTGAAACTTTCTACTTTGGGGGTAGTGAGATCCAATAAGAGATACAAAAGTTCCTGTTGCTCTCGAAAAGTCGAGAATTAATATCCTCTTCCCCTAAGATCATACAGCCGTGTGCCATCGTAACAGAGGTATTTGGAAAAGTGGGCCATACAATATGTATATACATAGACGAAAAATGGTTGTTTTTTTTATATGTATGCTTAGCAAAGGTTTCTTGCTGTTTGTTGTGTTTCGACCAATTATTGTGCAACTAACTTGCTTGCGTTTAGATTGCGAAATTCTCCTTTCGCAATCAGCTGATGTATTCGTATGTGATTGAAAATTTTGTGTTTGTATTATACCACACGTTTAAGAGTCGCGTCTATATTTACTACCACTTTCGGAACGTTACAACTGTTAAGAAAACATATCATTGTTGTGTTTAGCAGTTCTAATGTATCGAAGTTTATTGTTTTATTTTTATTTAAATAAAATTAGTTTACGTTTGAATGACTAGATTATGATGTGTGTTGCATTGCTATCTTTTACAGAAACTTGTGATCTAAGCCGTCTTTCATGCTGGTGAATGTGATGTTGTTCAGCAGTCATTGAGAGACCTCGATACTACGACTACCAGTAAGCATATCATTTTTACCTGTGCCTGATGGAAGAGACGAGATCTCCCATGAACGGGGTCAACAACCTCGACCACGCAAGCGTGGATGGCCAAGGAAACTCCGTAGGTTTTACCAATTCTAAGAATTTCGATGTCATCACCGGGTTTTCTCACCTTGGTGCTATGGATGACATCACATCCACTTCCAATCAAGTTCCTGCCAAGCTCCCCAACCAAGTGCCTGCGAATGGCTCAAGTGTCTTTAGTAATGATTTGCTTGATGGAGCTTCCGATGACAAATCATCCTTTAACGCAGATTCTTTTAACGAAGAGTCAACTGGTTTTTGCAAATTGACTAATGGGCACACCGAGAAACGGGATGAGCCGTTAGTATGCACCAGTGGAGCTGAAACAGATGAAACTACTACTGTTAGCAACGAGGACTCCGACGATAAAGACTGTGTAGCTTCTTTGATCAAAAGTGATGACTTGGAAATAAAAGATGACAACAAGGAAGAACAAGATTTTGTCGTTGAAGTAAAAGTTGAAGAGGAAGAAAATGCAGGTTTCGAAACTGATGAGGATATTGTTCGTGATGGTCAGAATTTCCTGCCTATCGGACAAACGCTAGGTGTGTCTCATATCAGAAATCGTGGCCTTGATATTGGTGACGATCAAAGCGACGATTCGCTTTACGATCATACTGCTGATCAAAGAGGCCTTGGAGCTGGATGCGAAGATATGCAATCATCCATTCCAGATTTTAGATTGTTGCATATGAAAGAAGATGAACAAGCAGTGGATAGTTTCGACGAACCAGAGCGGGACACCGACAGCGACAAATCAGTTGCTGGAAGTTGCGATTCACTCGAACAGCCACGCTTGGACGATGTCGATGGGAATGATGGACACGATGAAATTAGTTTAGCTGAAAACGAAGATGTTATGACTCGATCTATGTATAAAGATGAATTTTATCTCTCGGACAAGGATAAGATAAAAGCCCATTTGACTGAAGCACAACTAGACACCGACAGTTTAGAGAGTCAAGATGTAGGAATAGAACCATCTAAGATTGTGTCTGATGTTTTGCAATGTGATATTTCAACAACTGGTCATGATGAGGTTCAAGTAACCGAAAACGATGATCTTGTTATTAACTCGGTTGAACAGGGTAATACTGAAAATGATTTATTTAAAAACGTAACCTCAATGGACCAAAGCTTTTACGTTGAAGAAACGTCGGAGTATAACAATTTGGATGGTATGTGTGCACAAGCGTCTGATCAAATGAATGACCAAGCCAATAGTGAAGTGCCTGAACATATTGTGCCACATCCAGATGCAGCTGATGTGGATGAGGATATTGAAGACAAAAATCAGCTTCAACTTGGTGATGATGCTGATGGTGGCGAAATCATTGAACATCTTGCAATGGATGCTGCAAGTGATTCGCATGAAAACCTAGAGAACATGATTAATGAAGGTAGTGATATATTGCAACAGGGTACTCAACAAACTGTAGATTTACTTGAACAGGAAATTCCTCAGAATTTCAATGAAATGAATGGCATTAAATTGCATCAAGATTTCGTGGAAGACCAAAGATTTATGGAAGAAATGAAGGAAGCTGCGGTCAATACAGACCAAAAAGAAACTGTCCGTGAACTGGCTGGGTTGGAAGAGGATGAAATTGATGGAGAGTTAGAAGGAAAAGACGTTGATTTAACAGGCGAAGAAGCAACCGAACAAGGCGAACCTGAGGTTGACGAAATACAGCAACATAACGTGGTAGAAGAAAACGATGCAGTTGAAGAAGAACACCACATTGAAAATCAGATAAACCACGACGACGAAGTATTAGTTGAAACCGAAGTCTTAAGTGGCACAGATGCAGCTGATGAGGCTGGTGATTTAAAGGAGTCAGATGCAGCCGAGGAAATGGGTGATTTAAAGGAGGAAAAGGTTGAGGAAAAGGTTGTGGATGAGACGCTAATGGATCGTTCTAGTCCTAAAGAGGTGGAAAGTGACCCTGGAGTAGGTTTGGAACAAGTGGTCAAAGCAGAATCTCCTATAGAAGACATTGGCAGTGCCAGCGTCGAAGAAAAACCATCATCTATAAGGGAAAGTCCCATACCCGAGGAGGATTTGACTCAAGACCAGGAGGATGTGAATGCAGTGGATAATCTTGCTTTCGAAGTAGAAGATCAGCCTCCCATTTTCAAAGCAACAACCCCCAAGTTGGAAGGAAAGTTTTTTCCATCTACGGATATTATTCTGGAATCCGAAGAGAAAACAAGTTCACCGGAACTGGAAAAAACGTCTCCCAGGCACAGCATTGAAAACCTGGAGTTGGAAGAAGCCGCTGTCTTGGAATCTTTGGAACAATCCTTAGCTCAGGAGGAAACAAAACAAGCACAAGAAGAAATCATTTTGGAAAGAGAGGAAATCGATGAAATGGGTTCGGCTCCAACTAACGAGACCGAAGCTAAAGGACCAATTGAGCCAGAAAATGTTCCCAAAGTTGAGCAACGTCTTGGAACTCCAGAAGAAAGCACTCTAAAATCTATTGCCGATGAGATTGTGATGAAAGAACCCGTTTTGGAATCGTTATTGGAGCAACAAAAAGCGAATGAAATTAATGGTGAACCAAAGGTTGTGAAACAACCTCCAAAGCCAGACTCGCCGACCAAAAGACGAAAACCAGAGTCACCCACTAAATCTCCTACTAAATCTCCAACCAAAAAGATTAACGGTGAACCCAAGACAATAGCACCATTGGCTACAACGAAACCAATAAACAAGAGGCCCACGACCCTTTATAGGGTGAAAAGAAAAGACAGAAAAGGTGGGCAATGTTTTATTTTATTTTATATCAGATTTAATAAGATAACCCTTTCTTTATCTCGTTAAAGTACCATTCTTGTTAAGGTGGGTCATTCAAGAATATAACAGTTGATGAGTAATTGTTTACAGTGTAATTGTTTATATGTCTGATACCGGTATTTGGATTAGAGACTTCAATGAGCATGCTATACAGCTTAATTAATACACAGAATCTTTGGGTAGGCTACACTTAAAATGCACTTCATGAGCTTGCAACCTGCATAAACTGTATGGAAAGTTTTTCAATACTGGTAGGTAACGAAATAGAAGTGAACTCTTGCATATCGAGTCACAATTTGTACCGTATATGAATTGTATTGGTGGTGATCCAATATAATCATCTTATTTTTAAAAATCTTTTCTTTTATGAAATTTAGTCGGCAATTTTGTATTATAAAGCACGTTCTTTCAGTAAAATATTTATGGCCACAATTATATATAGGAGTAGCTTACGCTTCAGTTAAACAAAAAAAGTCTGGAGGCGTATGTAATTTTCTCCGTGTTACTAATTGCTTCTCTTTTTTTTTATAACTAACCTAACTTGGTATTTATGAGTATAGATCCCAGTTTAGGTTAGATTAGTTAAAAATAATAAAATAAGCAATTAACAATACGTCGAGTGATAAAAATGCCATCAGCCGTGATACAAATACCAAATGTTATCACAGTGAAATTTCTCTAAAAGACCACCTCTCAAAAGGACCATTTTTGCCCAGGACGAATTTTTAGCTCACTGGTTTAATACTACTAATACCCCCATTAAGGGACCAGATTACCTGACCTCTACCTCCCTCAAGGACCACTATTCCAATGTCAAACAGGCATTTTTTTTTTAGTTCCAAACAATGTTTTGAACAGTTTAAAATGGTCCCTTTACAGAGAATATTTTCGTTTAAGATTGTTTTTATTATCTCTTTTTATTGGTTTTTTGGGCGACTGATTTTTGTTTTTAAATGATTCGGTCTCATCTCCCATGAGGTCACATTATAGCACAACCTTTGTAGTATTAAACAATGTAAACATATACAAATAGATTTGGTTAATATACGAATTGCAAAAAAATTCAATACTGGTGATTTATATTTTTATTTCAATGAAAAGCAATCCGAAAGGATCGACACAGAAAGCTTAATTAAAATTAATCAGCGTAATTAACATGTTTAAAAAGTAGAACATTAAATTATCATTTTTGAGTAGAATTTTTGTCATAAATGGGACAGCGTAAATAAATGGGAAGACTGTTCCATGAACGGAAAGTATCAATTGAATGTTATGCAGTTAGAAAATAGCTTAAAATACAGTACGTGTTAATACAAAGTCGTATACTAATTAAATACCAACAAACGTACCACAAACACCAACAAATGTAGGGAAACTAAATATTTATCTTTACTAATCAAACTACAGAGTTTAAAATGAAACGTTTTAAATGTTAAAAAATTTATATTAGAAAAGGCTATTTAATGTGTATAGTATTCAAAACTACTGTTTATAACTGTAGGTAGGTACTTGGGGTTTAACGAGGGCACCGACTGGCTTTTACAGCTATGTCATTTGGTCCTCAGACTTTATTTAAATTAGAAGGACAGAACTTTATGATGCAGGAGGAAACGGGAGAATATATTGTATGTACTTACATAATGCAAAAAATACCGTTTTAATACGTTGGGTTATCCAGTATCTTGTCATATTCTGTAGAAATCCCAGCCCACTCACAAACACAAGTGAAGCTAGTATAAAAATGGCCAATAAAAATGGACGAAACAAATTTGACTTTCACATGAGTATATACGGTAAATCGGGCATTACTGATGATAATGAAACACCCTGTATATAGCCCAGAAGCAACACGGAACAAAATTTCTCTTTTACATTAAAAAAAAGGGGACTTCTGAAATCCCAAACACAGAAATAATTTGTTTTCCTTCCTTCATTTCGCTCCTTCATTATCAGTTCGAAAACACGCGAGCTTTAACGTCGTGTCAACATTAGCGACAAATGTCATTCTTACTAACTAGCATTACTAATTAATATAAAAACCAGTAACTGATTCCACGTCTCCCACGACCATTACACATACATAAATATAAGAAAACAAAACACCTGCGTTGCCACTTCAGTTTTTTAGTGAAGATGCGACGTCTGCAATTTCAATGGATGAACTCTGACCTTTATGAGTGAAACTGCACTTGCAGACTAACACAGGAGCTCGTTAAAATTTTTACATTACCAGTTTAAAATTACAAACGAAAAAATAAAATGCAAGCTCATCTTACATTATTTCTTACATTATAATAATAAAAAAAATATCTAAGGATGAAGAAAAAGTTGATTCATTACCGTTGAAAGGATTAATTTCAACGAAGCAATTGCAGGATTAGAAAAAGGGATTTACCCTCACTGCATCTTCTTCTCGAGCGTTTACGCTAACTATCGCGAAGAATTAAAAAGTAATTAGTCATAAAAGAGCAAAGTGCTTCAATGTAGGTAGTTATTAGAATTTCTTTTTCTTTTCTTCCTAAAACTGAATTTTTGAACTGGTACACTCGCATAACCGTGATATTTCAACATAATAGTGATCCATGTTAAATATCTAGTTTTGTAAGAATTTTCTTATAAAACTGTGCATTTGTACACTCGCATAGCCAATGGATCGGATTGCAACATTAAAATGATTCAAAGTATTGTGTGTATCGTAACTATACTTTACGGATTTACTTTTATGAATGTGTATACACTAAAAACTCGATTATCCGAATGGCGATTGCCAGATATTCTGCAACATAACAAGTACACTCTTTATATACTGTCCTATACAGATATATTGTATGTTAACACAAATGCGTCTATAAAGTGTCCCCTTTAAAAACAAAAATAAAAACAAACAAAAAATTCAATACCAGCCCAAGTGCACAATTGCGTCTAACATTGAACCTAAATGGAAAAAAAAAACACAAATTCTTTTTTGTTCTAAATTCAGCAAAAGAAATAAATAACAATTTTCAATATCGCACATTTTTAACAAACAAAAACAAAATTTCACCCTAGAACCTGTAGCATCATCGATTCAGCTCCGAGTGGTCTCTCTCGACTAATCGATGGTCCCAGGAAGTTAGCAAAGAAATAATAAATATAACAACAACAACAACAACAAAACAAGACAGCGCTTTTCATCCCGACACTTGGAATCAATAGGATTATTCGATTCAACTTATATAGTATGTATTTTTCACTGTCGTCACACTGCATGTCAATGACAAGTTCATCGCACACGAAATATTGAAAGAAACAAAAAAAATAAAACAATAAAATTTGAAAACTACTTGACATGTGAAATGAACAACAAGACTGATATTTATACGGGAGTGTTGCGCGGAGGACGTAATGAACTGGTGGTTCAACACCTAATCGAATAAGCAATGCCAATGAACTTCCCCATGAAAATCCTCAATAAGGGCAACTGAGTTCATGTTTCCATTCACCGCAATAACCTCAAACTAAAGCTGCAACTTAGTTGCAAGGTTAAACGCTATATCGACGTGAAAAACAATTCTAAACACTGCATTTTCAATCCATGAACATCGCAACTTGTACAACGGATAGTATCCAACGTACAAATGGTGGACAATCCAAAAATGCAATGTCCGATGAAAATGTTTGTAAATGCTTAAACTAGCAAAAAAAAATGTAAAAAAAAAACTAATTTCCAAGTTGAAATACAATGTCCAGAAGAACAATATTAAAGCACAATTTCGGAACATGTTCAAATAACAATTCCAAAGAACAGCCCCAGATATGGCATTGCACTAATTGCAATGTAATATTGCAATGTCTTTGGTCTAAGGCACAATCTTAGAAATACACCCTAAGTACAATGTCCAAAGATGACTCTCAATAGTACAATGTCCCAAGTATAAAAAAGTGAAAAAAAACTTAAGTAGATAAAGAGTCGCGATGCATTGTCCAAAGCACAATACCTAAAGTGCAATATCCAAAGTGCCAAGTTCAATGTCCCAAGTACAATGTTTCAAGTGCAATGTCCCAAGTACGATATTCAAAATACGATATTCAAAATACGATATACAAAGTACGATATTCAAAGTACGATATTCAAAGTACGATATTCAAAGTACGATATTCAAAGTACGATATTCAAAGTACGATATTCAAAGTA
>JAQIWH010006051.1:0-13516 GCA_034695005.1 Cryptops parisi
TGCATTATATAGATATATAATGACATCTTTTTTTATGTACTCTAAAAATCACGTCTTGAACTCAGCCATTGACATTTCACATGCTCTCATGCTCGAGTTATTTAATTAATTACCCAAATTTTAAAAAATACGTAAGCCTACATGTATTAGAAAAAAAAATACATTTGTATTTCACCATGACGAACAAAATCTATGCTTGATTCGAAACAAAAATAAAGTTCAATTTTTTTTTATGATATTGTAGTTAATATGTAGGTCGGATAGTAATTTTGTAAGATTACTACAATACATTGATCAAAAATTTAACGGAAAATTAAAATGGATAAATAAGTCATCGTACTTTTAATTTTTTCAGGAATTTTTTGATCGCTCATTATTTTAGCGAAATCGTTCATAATGATTTCGCACAAATCGTAAAGTTACATTACATATTACTTGATTTTATTTTATATATGTCTCATAAAAATATTAATACAAATTTTAAATTTGTTATCAAACTTTATATACACTATATTTTTTCATTCATTAAAATGATGATTTATGTCATTTTTATTTTTAAAAAAAATAATTATACATAACAAAAAGTATCAACCGATAAAAAAATATCCATCAACCATTGAAGATTGTTGACCAAAACAAAATCGCATTTAATGGTAATAATCCGATCGTTAATTTCACGTATCATTTTCATTTTTGCCATCACTTTTTAATTCTATTACAATACATTTGTTTTTTGCATTATTCTTTCATTATTTTTATATATATCTATATAATTCAACCTAAACACCATATTCGTCAGGGTGGATAAACAGCTGACCTCGTACGTACTGTTTGTTGGCTGCGGTCAATAAGAAACACCCTTTAAAAAACGTGGGATGTAGGTCAAGCGTTTGGTATTGTTTTCCCGAGTGGAACGTGCAATTCGAACGTCCTAAACAACAAAACGTCGCTGTTTTGCTTCAGAGCTTTTTCGGTGAAAAGAACTCTGCAAGTGATCTCTTCGTCGGACAGACCATATAACCGGAATGTCACGACATGAATGATGACATTGTCCATCGAGTCGGTCGGTCATGCGGGGTTGTTGTTTGTGTTTTACGACGTGTGGTGAAACAAGTTCACCAGTTGTCATCCAACAGATTCTTCACCCACACTTGTGTTACAGAAAGTGTTGCAAAATTGGTCTAACGGTTGCATTTTCTGTGTCAATAGAAACGGTTAACCTAAGTCTTTTGTAGCGCCAATAGCGATTAACTTTGTAGTACAAGAGGTTATTTGTACAGTACATATATACTGTACTCAAGTGTTTGATGGTCGTCTGATGTTATGCGCAATAGCGAATGTTTGGAAATCGGTAAACCGAGAGACATGTAGAAATTCCAAGGAAGTGCAGTACTGTTCGAAATCTTCAGCGTCCAGACACTTTGTGCATCTGTTAACGGCAATGTATATAAGTACAATGTATATAAGTATATAAGCTTTTGCTTCTTTCGGCAATGTATGAAAAAAGTATGAAATACTTAAAAAAAGTAGAAAGTTCCTAGGACCTAAGAAATAGCAAAATTTTCAACGTCGAGCACTCTGTGCTTCTGTTACTGGCAATGCCAGGCATTGTATGGAATGCCTAGCGCAGTGTGTTATAGATAAACTGTCTAGCCTCTTTTGGCAAATTATGAAATATAAGCGGAGCCTTAACGCGCGATATTGTATTCAAGAATCATAGTTCGGTGGTACTTAAAATGCAACAATTGGATATCGATAAATAGCGAACTAGCAAAAATACTTAAAGTTAAAGTTTAAAATACTATGGTTAGATTTGGCAACCTATAAAATAACATGTTGTATACAACAACTATACTTAGGTTATCCAATTAATCGTTTTATTCGATTTATGCAAGTTTTGCAACTAATTTTAGAAATAATAAAAAAATGGACTGATTTGCACGAAACTAAAAGATAGGTCTAAATTGCGCTTTTATTAATCAGGTATAGGTCCATTTTGTGCGCTTATTAATCAAGGGTGGTTTATTCTGTGCGCTTATTAATCAGGTATAGGTTTATGCTTATTAATAAGGTCCATATGGTGCACGTTTAAATCCAGTTTTTTTCTTTATTTTGTTTGTTTGTCTGTTTGTGCGTGCCTAACACAAAAATGAATAGACTGATTTTTACGAAATTTGACACACTAGTTTGACTAGATCAAAGAAAGGTTATAAGCTAATGATCAAATAAATATCTTTATTAGGTAGCTAACAAAAACATTTTTTGTATCCCCCCTCCACCTTAAGATCTTTGTAACTCCTTCCCATATCGCATTGTCATCGTACTGTTGCAATGTTTTATTCTTTAATAAATTAATATTATAATTTATAGAATTTTGGCACGTTTATGTAGTATAGTTTTGCAGATTTTTTCTTATTAATTTACGTATTGTTCTATAAATGATTTTTATTATTATAACTAGGTGTAAAATTAATCTTTTGAGAGAAACCGTGTCATAAAAATCAACGCTCAGATACTGTTTGAGAGTTTAAATTTTTTTTTAACGTTTCTCATTTTTACAGGCTGTGCATTATTGACAACTTTAATTTCAATTGATAAGTTTTATAAATTTATTTCACATGAATTATAATTTTAAGAACAATTTCTTATTTTTTTAATTTTTTGGTTGAGGTTTGTTTAGTTATTTCGTCACAGTCGTATTTAAAAGTCCCCCGCGGATACAGGGGTGCTACTGTAAAAATCTGTAATGATTTTCAAAATATTTTTCCCGCTCTCAAATTCAATCAGTGAACTGAAACTAAAACTGAAAGCTTTGCTGCCCCAGAAATAAAAGTGGTTTTGTTTTAAAAGTTAACAAATCCAAATTTTAATATAATTTACTGTATATAATTTAACCTAAATTAAAAAATATATATATTTAATCTAAATTTAAAGCATCATTTTTATTTTTATTTTGTCTTAAAACCTTCTTTTTAAAAACAAAACTACACTAATCGACGCTTTTCTTATTTTTGGCGCTTTACCAATTGACATCTCGTTAACCCCGCCTCCCGTGGAAAAGCACAAAGCAAGATCATAGCAACAAAATACAATTGGTTTTCACTACTTTGTTATGAGTATTCGATGGCACTATTTAAGGACGTATGGTAATTATATTATAAATTTATCATATTATTGATGTTTTTTAAGAGGTACTTGAAGGGAAAAAATCTTAAATTTGCGTATCATTTCAATTACTGTACAATTACTCGAATGTAGGGTAGGTATGTTTAAATCCCTACATTGTAGGGCTAGGTGTTAAATATTGTATATAAACAATGTTATTTTAATGTCAAAAAATACATGTCTCAAGCCATGCAAAAAGTTCTCGATTTATGCGAGTTTTTTACATGATATGCTTGTTATATGCGAGAAAATATTGTTCTGTCTCATTGGGCTCTTACACTGGCATGAAGAATTGCAAAACACCCTTGAGGCTAATTTTGTGCACTTCATTTCAGGTAAATCGATCAACATTCCACCTCGTGATGGCAGATCGACAATTATATGCGATGGAGAATACAATGCCCGTTCGCTTTTCAAGGAGCGAAAACAACTTCGATGCGATTGTCATTCGAGATTTACGCTGTGTATTGGAATCGTTGATTCTGGGTACGGTCAACATCATTCCTCAGACGACTGACGTTGGAACGGCATTGAAGATACGCATGCCGAAGATAAATCTTGTCATCACAATGAACTATGATAATGAAAAAGCATCGGTTGCTGTGCCCTGTGTGAAATCGAATGCCACATCTAATCGGGACAAACGTTTGTTCAATAAACCAACGATAGCTGATTGTGATGATTTGTCTTCCAACGTGATGGTATATGAAACTTTGTCGGCTATAAAAGTTGAGGTCGGACAGGAGGACTTCACCACATCGTACGAAAATACTGAATTTCCGGGTGCAACATTGGAACAGGTGTCACGAGATGATTTAGATACGTCGATTTTATCTGATATCATTTATTACCAAGACGTTTCTGAGACGTCCGAACCGTTGGCGTTTTCTCAACCTGCGTTAAAACTAAAAGTGAAATCTGAAGATCGTGATGATTCATTTTGCATGTTTCAGCCTGATGCGAGCTCGAGGTTTTTCATTAAGAAAGATGTGCTTTCAGTGATGGGTGATAAGGAAACGTGGTTAGCGGAAAGTGAAATTTATAGTGACAACTGCAAGCACCATTCGTCTGATAATGAAAATCAAGACCTAATCGAGATCAAAGAATGTTCTGTGGTTTTAGAACGTTTAGATTTGTCGGCGTTCAATAAAGCTGAAGAGACGAAAAATCGACCAGATCAATGTTACGACGCAACTTCAGATTCTGATGAATTGGTCACTCTCGACTATCAACAAGCTTACAATACTCGTGAACTTGAAGAATCGTTTTCTTCATCTTTGAACGAGCAGAGCGTTGTTGGAAACGATACACCATGCAAAGACGTTGAAAGTGAAAAGAGTGTTTTCTCGTCGAATGAATTGCCACAGCACGAAAACGATTCTACTGGAGAAGCGGGTTACGATACTTTCAAATGCGATTATTGCGTGAGATGTTTTAGTCAAAAGAAGTTTGTGAACCGACACATGAGAGAAAAGCACAACGCAAAAGTTAACTGTAATTACCAATGTTCCTATTGCGGAATGGATTTCACTCTACTCACGTGGTTGAAATCGCACGAAGCGAAAATGCATGGTGTGAAAAGAACCCTCGTGTGTCCCCATTGCGGTAAGACGTTCTTCAAGATGTCTAAACTCAAGCAGCATCAGAATGTTCACATTCACCCCAAAGACAGAACGTACCAATGTTCCTATTGCAAGAAAAAGCTTTCGGGCAAGTACAGCTTGATGGCGCATAAGAAAATTTGTCCCTCAAGACAAAAACCGTTCAAATGTACGACATGCGATAGTCGGTTTTTGAGCAACTTCATATTGAAAGTGCATCAGAATAATCACGAGATTGAACTGGAAACTATTTTCAATCAAACTAAAGAATCTGCCGATCCTGATCATTCCAATCAATCATGCACGTCTTCACCGTTGTTGCAAGAACAGGAGCAAAACCTGAATGATAAACATACGCAAAACGTTCCAAATTTATCAAGTGACGTGCTTCGCCCCATTAGCTCAAAAGAAAATAATAACGAGTTATGTCCTGGAGAGAACTTTGCATCAGCGTCAGAACGAATTCACAAGGGTGAAAAGTCTTCACATGAACGAATTCACAAGGGTGAAAAGCCGTCAACACCTAGTGAAGCTAAAAAATTGCAAGAAAAACCATACCAATGTATGCATTGTCAAAAGAAATACGTCCGTTCTTCGAAGCTGAAGTTGCATCAGAAAACACACGGCGGCGAAGAGATGTACCAATGCTTGTATTGCGACAAGTTTTTTGCCAAGGTTTCAAGTTTAAAAACGCACACCAAAAGTCACACGTCGAAAGAAAAACTGTATCGATGCACTCGTTGCGATCGGCATTTTTCAAGCAGTTTGGCTTTGAAATTGCAGCGAACGAATAACGAATCTTTAGCCTCTGGAACTATAACTACCGATCTGGAAAAACTTGAATCTCTTGATTCTGGTGAACCTTCGTCAGATGGTTCGCAACAAAAGCAAAAAATTGGTGCCCATGAAGAAAGTCCGACGGCGCTCTGTCACTCTGGCGAAGAACATTGCCTCGTGAAAGTTCGAAAAGTGTATAACCTTGAATGTATTTACTGTGCAAAGAAATTCTATTCGGCATCGAAATTGGAACGTCATCAGAAAGTCCACACGGGCGAGACGTCCGACGTGAAGAAAGGCAAACGTTCTCATAGTAAAACAAAGTCTTCGTCGAAACAGAATCAACATCAGCGACTGGCCGACGTGGAAAAACCAGACGAACATTCGAAATGCGACGACGAGGTTGTCTTGGATTCCGAGAATCACCATATCGACAAAACGCATCACACTTTTGAAAATGGTTCTAATGAGGATTTAGAACCGAAAAACAAGAAGATTCGGACAGCAGAAGATGACGTTGTTATGAAGGATCGTCATTGTTTCATTTGCAGAAAGAACCTCTTCAGTCCAGGGCAGTTGAAACGACACCACAAACTGTTTCACACGAGTCTGAGACTTTTCGAATGCCCGTATTGCAACATTAAGTTTGCAAGCTTGTCTTACTTGCCGTTGCACGAGAAATTTCACACCGAAGGCAAACTCGATTGTTCGGTTTGCAAAGAGACATTCGATTCGGTGAAGGGCTACAAAGTGCACATGAAAGTTCACTTGCCGAAACCTGCAGAGGAACCACGTCAACTGGAAGAGGAATCCCAGTCGGAAGCCCTGCTCCATTGTTTCATTTGCAACGACACTTTCGTTTCGGTTTCCAGCTACAAACAGCATATGAAAATTCATCGGCTGAAACCGGTGAAAACGTTTCACAGATGTTCCTACTGCGACAAGACGTTCCCCTCGTCATCGAGACTGAAAAAGCACGAGAGGGTTCACACTGGAGAAAAGCCTTTCGAATGCTCGATTTGCAAGAAACGCTTCTCGGATGCCACATCTTTGAAATCGCACACGAACATCCATATTTTTGGCAAATCCTTGTGGCGGCCGCCGAGGCCAAAGTGTCACAAATGTCCCGAATGCCCGAAACGCTTTGCGAGCTCGAGAGACTGTACCATCCACATGCGAACCCACACGGGAGAAAAACCGTACGATTGTCATTATTGCGAAAGGAAGTTTGCCACCACGGCGAGCGCGAAAGGACACATGATGCGGATTCACACACGTGAATTCCTTCTTGCGACTTTGGATTCAGGTCGACCAATCGCTCAGAAGCAGAATGCGATACCAGACACGCCTGAATCGACGCTCGATCCGGAAGAAATGTCACCAATTTTGGGAAAACACTGACCATGTCTTGTGAATGGATACCAAAATCGAACCCATCTTGTGTAGTGAAACCAAATTTCACAATTTGTCAGATCTGCAAAGCCAGGCAAAAGTTGACAAAATACTTTTGAGTGTGTCATGCAACTATTGAACTCTGATTGGCTGAAAATGATCTAACCATTAATACCTATAGTTTTTAGAAATATTAGAAAACAAGACCACCCTCATAGAGAGCAAGCATTTCATAAGTGTAGTATGGAATAATACAAGTTATCGTTGTAGTAGATCGATCCTGTTACTTTTGAGTTCTACTTGATGCGATTCGTGTTTAATACGACTTGTTTTACATGGCAAGTTGTAAGATCGTGTTGTGTTAAACAACAATCTACAATGAAATGAACTTCGTTGTTGTAAGGGTTTGCCAAAAAAGGGAGATTTTATACCGATTTATTAATCTCTCATTTTTCCTGGTGAACAAGGATATTGACCGTTTAATCACTTGCCTATGTGGTATATTTTAGTCACAGCATAATTTCAATCGTACTTCACGATTTAAGTTAACCGAACACTTTTTTTATAGTATACAAAATACTGAATGCTACAATGAACAAAATGCAAAATATTGATATGAGTTGTACATGTTGCTTTTTATTTTATTAAATATTTTTTTATGTATTACAAATTGATAATTTAATTTTATATAGGTTAGTTAAACAAATAACGTATTAAATGTATGATTATGGATTTAATGAATCGGTAATGATATATTTAGTATTTTTTGTTTAACTAACCTAACTCTAGCCCTGAACCAATAACTCAAGTAGCAAGTAGCGCCTCTTTCAGCTAAGTACTGCTATAGTGTTAAATATTGATACTTTTTATCGTTAATTGAAGGGCCTGGTGTAAAAGGGTGTTAAGTAACGTTTTTACGATTTAAAGGAAATTGCGTTTAAAGATCTGAACTTTTATGGCTGTCTATGGATTACTTCACACTTTTTGCACTAATATCTTTGCACCTATTGCTGTTTTGTTCAAAATTATGCATTAGTAGGAAGGTAGAATTGCATGTAACATTCGAAAAAAAATGCTTCTAAGTCATTTCTGACAAAAATGTTAACACCTTTTTACACCAGACCCTTCAAGTTATAATAAGGTAGTGTGAATTTCTCTTGAATTACAGAAGTTGCACCTCACTAATCCGGCATTACCTTTATTAATGGTTTTTCGGCAATTGGAATTTACAGTGAATACTTTGGTTCATAATTTTTAAATTTACAGTGAATATTTTTGGTTCATAATTGTTAAATTTACAGTAAAAAGTAACATAACAATAGTAATAATAGTGATATAATATATTCATAATTTTTAAATTTTATAGTTGATATTTCCCCCTAAGCTTCACTAGTCGGAAATTGACTAATCCGGCCACTTTTTGGTCCCACGTTTTCCGGATTAGTGAAGCCATAGCCAACAAGGAAAAAATTTGTTCTTTTCTTTGTTGGCTATGAATTCGACAAAATTATTATAACTTTGGCCACGTTCACTTTGTACGCTTTTAGCACGAAAACGTGTACAGGATCTATGTAAGTTACAAGAATTATCAACTGTTTTTGGACAGTTTTCAGGCTAACTGTATCCGAAGTGAACGCGGTCATTGTCTCAAAAACCATTGATTGAAGGTCTGATTTTTACTGTCGTCTGCTGCAGTGCGATAAGCACAAATAATACAATTTTGTCAATTACCGGTACTTACTTTTTTTGTTATGTTTGTAATTATCACTATAATCAATATACTTGTTCCGTACATTCATCAAAACGATTAAAAACGATCGATTCATCAAAAAGTTTACTTTTAAAAACTCTTCGATCGATCTTGCTGATGGTTCATCGTTTACACAGTCCTGTCGGTATAGCCATTTGCAGCGGTGCCAAATTCAATTGCAGGTTGGTGTTCGTCGACTTCACGCTGTTTCCTAAGCTACAAGTAGTTAGCTTTTGTAAAACTTATTGATTGGATATCCAGCTTGTAAGTGGTTTACTATACTATAGAAAAATATATATCACGATTTTATTTATGAGCCAACTACTCTAGAAAGGACAATGGTTTAAAAGCACATGAAGGTTGGAGAAGAAAAGGTAGCCATCTTTGGGGTGGGAAAAATTGGCGGGAAAAAATCCAGACACATCTCTCGAAATTTTTTGTTTTAATATAATTTTTTATAATTAATGACATAAAATTTTTTTTATTTTTTGTTATTTTTATTTATTATGATTATAACGGTAAAGAATAGTAAATTTGTAATATAATTTTTATTTAGCACAAACACTAAAGTGCAGGCATTAGATTTAAATTTCTTAAAATATATTTTGGATATTAATATTAATTAACTTGTTGGAAAATTAGTTTTTATTAGGGTGACCAGATTTGAAAAACCATGACAAAAGAGCAATCCCAAAAAACTTAGGGCTCAGTGACATTGTGGTAAAAATTGACACAATCCCGGAAAACCGGAACATCTGGTCATCTTAGTTTTTATTAACCTATATACAGTACTATGAGATAATTTACCAACCTAAACTGCAGTTTTACAAAAAATATAATTTATTTTTATTAAAAAAGTTGGTTCTCCCCTCCCGTATTATCAATACTACAAACCTACGTGACTTGTATTTGAACAGTAATTTTATCCATTTCAGGTGAGCGGATTTCGGATTCTGGATTCCACGATGGAGTGCTTTGACTATGTAGTAACTGAAGACAAGAAGTTGATGTATTTCATGAATGAACTGATGTCAACCATCCAGTACACGTTGTCTGGTACCACTACTTTAACGTATTTCCCTGTGGAAGATGACAAATGCCTGTGTACAATTCGATGCCCGAACAATGATTCGATTGTCACCATTTTGTGCAAAAACTACCCCATCTTGGACAGACCTACTGATACCCAAGAAGACAACTCGATTGGCATAGTAACTGAAGAACTTAGTGAATCGATCCTGAAAGACAATTCTCAAATAACCGACTTGGATCAACCACCTGCTATAGTGAACACGTTTGACGAAGATTCTTGCGACAACTCGCCGGTAAACAGCGACATTGAAGATTTCATCATCAAAATAGAAAGGCTTGAAAATGAAATGAATTCCGACACTTCGAGTGAACTAAACCTTCAGCTATCGGAAGACAGCTTCGATCTTGATATCAAGACTGAGGATAGCGATGGCGAGTTTTACATGAACCAGCAAGACTTTTGCAGTTACGAGGAAAGTGAAACGACGACGCTGCTTTCTGGTGAAAGCACGGATCCGATGAAAGATTTGTTTCGCTACTTCAATCTTAAGGAGTGTTCCATAATGGTGGAGCCATTGAGCATAAGTTCATCACTAAGTTACGATCAAGCAATCATTGCAAAGCTTCCTGTGGTTAAGAAAACACAAACCAAACGACGAAGACACAAACAAACCCAAACGCCGAGGAAACCCAAAACTGGAAACAAATCTCGCAATACGAATCTTCCCAAGAAGACTGGTAAACGACAAAGAAAATATCTTTTTTGTTCACATTGTCCCAAAATATTATTCTCATCGTCCGAACTCAAAAATCACGAACGGGTTCACACGGGCGAAAAACCCTTCCAGTGTTCCTCTTGTTTGAAATCATTTGCTCATCAAGCAAACTTGAGAGCTCATGAACAGATCCACATAAAAGGAGTGAGACCTTATAAATGCCCTCATTGCGAGAAACGGTTCAACTGTGCCGGAAACCTAAAACAACACGAGAGAATCCACTCTGAAGATAGGCCTTTTGGGTGTTCCGTGTGTGATAGGAAGTTCGTTCGCAAACACCATCTACAGCGTCACGAAAAGTCTCACGCACCAAAGTTCACCATTGTTCGACGCGCCAAAGTAGCCACCAAAGAAAAATCCAAACCCAAGGGAAGCTCCAAAGACTCCTCTTTCAAGTGCACCCAATGTGACCAATCGTTTTCAGAACTGCGGCTACTGATACTGCACCAGGTGTTCCACAACGATCAACTTTACCAGTGTTCCTACTGCGACAAGAAGTTCTTCACCCGTCTCGAAACGACCTTGCACGAAAGAATCCACAGCTTTGAGAGGCGGTACGAGTGCAAAATCTGCAAGAGAAAGTTCAGCCAGTCGTCGAACCTGAGAACGCACCAAAAGGTTCACACTGGAGAAAAGCCTCACCATTGTAAGGAATGCGAAAAGAAATTCGCCAGCTTTTTCAGCCTCACTCTGCACATGCGATCAGCTCACACTGGAGAAAAACCTTTTCAATGCTCCTATTGCGATAAAAGGTTCCATCACGCAGGCAACCGAACGATACACGAACGAGTCCACACCAAAGAAAAGCCCTTGTCGTGTCCGTACTGCGATATCACGTTTTCAAACAGCACGGCAAGACGCGTTCATGTACGAACCCACGCGGATGATAAACCTTGCAGGTGTTGTTACTGTGGCATAGCGTTTGCACTACCAGCGAACGTCAATAAAGATCAAATGATTAATTCCGATGACCCCTTTCCGTGCTCCACGTGTCAGAAGAATTTCAGCACAGAGAACCAAGTGAAAACTGCATCTCAACGAACACTGCAGCCGAAGAAAAATTTCCCCACTGAAACTGGAATCGTTCAATACAACGACTCGATATTATGCTAACAAAAAACAATAACATTAATAAAGTTTGAAAAGTACAACTTCATGTACATACTCCACCTCAAAACTGGTGACGCCGTTGGAAATTAATCATTTAATTAGCAATCAATGAAATAAATAATTTTGAATGGTACGCAACATTTAAAAATTTTTTGCAAAAAATGAACTGATATTTACGAAATTTGATATCCTAGTTTGACTACAGTAAAGAAAGGTCATAAAGCTATTGATCATATAAATATCTTTATGAAGCTAACAAAACCGTTCTTTGTATTCTCCCTTACAGTAAGATATTTGTAGTTCCCACCGACGAGATCAATGTTATGATTAGATTTCGGATTTATTATGCACTAAAAACATGAAAAATTATGCATGCAAAATGTCACAATTGCTCAAAATATGCAGTAGACATGACAATATTTGTTTTCTAGGTGTCCTGCAAAAAACACCAAAATTCAAAACATTTTATCTTTAACATTTTATTCCCATGTTGACATGTTGTAGAATTTGGAATTTCTTGTTGCATGAAATTCTAAAAAAAAAATTTTAAAAAAGCCTAGGTTGAAAATAAAAATTTTATGAAAATAAATACTAAAATAGAAATTTTATAGAAATACATTAAATGCTAAAATATGCATTAAGATCTGAAATATGCATTAACATCTGAAATATGCAAAAATATGCATTAACATCTGAAATATGCAAAAATATGCATTAACATCTGAAATATGCAAAATAAAATTGAAGCATAGTACTTGTGCAACAATGAATAACAACTTCACAAATTTTGAGGGAGCTGCCTGTAAACAAAATAAAAAACATGAAACTTCATACAAATCCGAGGTTTAGTTATGAAATAACTTCAAATTGTGATAACTCGATCACTATTGGCTGAACAAGCCTCCTGACTTGTAAAATTCGTTTTTGTCTTTGCACGAAAGGTGTGATGCTGCAAACGATACAACAGAACGAGAGAAGTCACACAGGACAAAAGCCTTATGAATGTTCCTATGTGATAAAAAGTTCACTCCAAACGTAATTTATTTAATACGATTAATAAAAATCTCATGATTCCATTGTTCCTAGCTTTGATGAAGACTTTTCTATAGAAGTATAACATTTTTTATAGTAGGAAATATTTGAAATGTTGAAACCAGAAACCGGTGAAACCCCAAGAAGACCATGATGAAACTAAATGATAAGCTACAGCTTCCGTAGTTTATTTTGTAATCTGAATATTTTTCTTATGTAAAATAAAAAGATATACATCAAAAGGTTGAAAGAGAAAGCATAAATTTTAATATGAAATACGTTATATGTCTCAGTCATTTGTTTAAAAAGTTTATTTGTGATAATGTTTAATAAGATTTTGATTGACATTAAGCTGATCCCGCCTCCACTGCAAATTTCGGTTTGGCGCTTTTGGGTTTTTTTGGTTCGAAAAAAGCAAAAACGTTATAACTTTGTAAACTGAGAGTATTAAATGATTCGATGACTAAGAAATATTTGAGAAAATAATTATTCGTCTCTGACAAGGTATGTGTTGTCAAATTAGGTTTCATATTTCAATATATTTTACATGAATCATGATGATGCAAACCAAGTAACGGTCCAATGTCCAATCTACTATGTTCGATGTACAGTCGACTAAAAGTTTTTGAAGTGAAATATAATTAATTGAATTAATATTTGTTTATCTCATATAAACAATTTTAGGACATAGTATATTAGTTCACCTCCACTTTGTGAGTATCTTTCATTGACCAGCGAAAGTGGGGGTTTAGTGAAATAACAGGAAAGATACTTTATTTTTTTGAAACTTAAACTGGTATTTATACCCATAGGTAGGTACTTGGGGTTTAACGAGGGCACCGACTGGCTTTTACAGCTATGTCATTTGGCCCTCAGACTTT